>CAJPEX010003817.1:0-26102 GCA_905338405.1 Notodromas monacha
CCGCGTCAGTTTGACCTTCCTTGGGCATTTGCACTTGTTGGTGTTTAGATGCCATGACGCGGATTTGCTTGCCCCAAACTTGCACCTTGTCCAAGTGAGTCATTGCCAAATGTGCCTGGTGCGCATCGGTCATTTGAATCAAGGCGGAATCCTGTCGAAAAGAGAAAAAAAGCCAAGTTTTACTTATTTGAGGGTTTTTTTTCTTTCAAAAATTGCACCTCAAAATCTATACCCTCACCTCAAAAAAACCGAATTACAGTACTATGAATAACCGCATTTACTCGAGTACCACGCGACACTAAATTTTTTTTGGCATAGAATTCGACAAATAAACCTATTCCCGCACACTAAAGTTCACTGCTGTTCAAAATCTCTTTTTTTTTGAAAAACTACGCATCAAAGAATGGTCATTTAAAATTGTAAATAACACAAGAAATTGAATAATTACATGAAGATAAGTACCGAGCATAATTTTGGGGTGGTTATTTTATCCTCTGAATATTACCTAACGACTAGTACAAGAGGTTTCATGACTACATTTTTTCAAAAACTCGCATACCCCTTTTATGGCCTTAATTTCACGGAAAAAGGTGCACGTGGTACTCGGGTAAATATAGACCCTCTGAACTCGACGACTTCGGGGTATTATTTTCGTTAATCAGGACGAAAAGCATTAAAATGTCAGTTATGTCCTTTCAGAGTGAAGGTAGTGACTGGGCAAATGAACCCATGCCTTGAAGGTCAGCATCCCGTCAAACCGTTCAAGAAGCAGTTTAAAAAACCGGAATACAGTATCTCCAAATTCCTAAATTCTTTTTCTCCTCCAGCAAAAATGCTTGTCACCCAGGCTCGATTTTTTCGGCTGGTCTATCCACGAGAGAACGAATAAATTTCCCCGCAAAAATTGAATTTCCTCGAGGAAGGTTCGTCATAGGCAAAAATTAGTTAAAACTAAATTATAATCCAAATAATTTCGGGGCTATTAGAGAGGGACCGGAAAACCAAATTATTTGTAACCAATAACTCTTTAGATTCTACTTTACGAAGAAACCTTCTGCGACTTCTCCGTTGTATGTTTGATCTCGTGAAGTTGAACACGTAGAAATGAGTTATTTACAGATATAACAATTTCAAAGTAAGAATCATTCACCAGGAAACATATAAATTTCCCACCAAATAAATTTGATTCACTCCTCGAGGCACCACTAACAATACCGCCACCTCGAAGTTCTTTCTACGAACGATTTATCGCCAGGCCTAATCAGGAAAAGCAGCATTCAATATTCGCGATTCATATTTTAAATTTGCAATTTTTCAAATATTCCTCGCCTTCTTGTTGTACAAGATCTTGACACGCTGCACGTCCCCATAGACTCCGAACAAGGTGAACAACGCATCCGGCGACGCCTGGTCCTCGCTCAAATTCGACACCAGCAACACGTTGCCGCCATGCATCGGCTGGCCGTGGCCAGGCAATCCAAAAGCGCCAGCAATCCCCAGAGACGACGGCAAGCTTCCAGTCAAACCCAGGCCAGCCAGACCCATTCCGAGGCCGCCGAAGCCAGGCTGTCCACCCAGGCCTGGGCCGCCCAATCCGCCGCCGCCCAGGGCGCCCATGGCAGAGTCCAGTCCCGCGTCGCCGGTCGGAAGCCCGGGGTTCGTGAAGTCCCGACTCTTGTCATTGTTGAACTTGACGTTCAGGTTCGTCAACTTGGAGTACTCGATGCGAAGCGTGCAGCACGCATTATAGATGTTCTGTCCGTCCAGAGACAATTTGGCAGCTTGAGACGCCACCACGTCTGGGTACTGGATCAGAGCCTAAAAAACACGAACGAACGCCAGAATATATTTTCGGATTCAAGGAAACATTTCGATATTGTCTTCTCCTTTTCAGAAATTTCAAAACTTGTTAAAGATCAATGATTTAAATGGAAGTTTCTGCTTATCCCCCAAATAAAAAAATGGTTGATTTCAAAGGCGTTAAAGAATTAAGTGAATAAACTGCGTCATTTCCTGCTCTGTAGGGTCGCTTGATGTCTCTACCTGGTGGAGGACCTTTGAAAACAATGTACGACAGTAAGATATTGTTGAATAAAAAGCTACTGGGTCCAGCAATGTATGAAAAATCAGCAGTTAAAATTTTTTCGATTTTTACAGGGGAACAAAAAAATTCCGAGTTCAGGGAAACAAGCACTTGTTCAGGCGGAAAAAAAGAATTACCGGAAATAAAAATTGGTGATACTCTGCGTCGTAAATAGATTCATGATTTGACAGGATGCTGAACTTGGGAGTCACGGGTTCATTTTCTCAATCTGTCTTCTACTTTCAAAATGGATTAAGTTACATATGTATGGATAGGTTTGAATGACGTCCCAAAGAGAATTCAGAAAGGGAGTTGAAAAAATATCCGCCATAGGGAGGTATTCGATTTATCGAGTTTCAACTGCATGAAGAAACTCATTAAAATGTATGAGTAAGGACAATTGTTGAAAAAAATATTTTATTATTGTATTTTGTACAGTAATAAGATTCTAGATCATTCTCCCTAGCGCGTTTTAACAAAGAATTGTACCACATGAAACATAGCAGACTTTTCCAGCTCACAGCGAATTTTTGGCATTTGCGAAGAGAATCAGGTTTCAACTCAACGTTGATAATTCGCTTCTCAACGTTTCAGAACTTCAAAATAGGATGTTTCTTGCGTGTCCACAACGCAGAAAACCGTCGGATCCGTGGACGCAGGCAAAACTCCAAACCAGACTTGCCAATAAAGTTACGCAATAGCACTTTCCCCCAGTCGAAAAATGTTTACGTTCGCAGTTTTAAAAACAATCGTAAATTGCGACTAACTTATTTCTGGAGCGGGAGGCTCGACAAATTCAAAGAAAAAAATGATGAAATATTAGCAATGAAGATGAAGAAATCATGCTCACCTGAAACGTGCTATTTTTGGTGAAAGTGATGATCTTGAGAACGCGACCGGCACGCGAAAATATCTGATGCAGAACGTCCAAAGTGACCGGATACAACATGTGATCCACAACAACCCGCAAAACCGTGTTTGGGCCGCCTTGCGTTTCCGGAATGCCGCCAGCCATTCCTACTCCCGAATTAATGGCTTGAGCCGCTTGCAGCGCCGCCCGCGCCGCAGCGTTCGAGTTGGAGTGGTTTTGGTCGGTCTTCAATTCCTGCGTATGATCAACATGATCCGCAGCATGACCAAAAAATTCATCCCACACGGAAATTAAGTACAGTACGTGTTTTACATTTTCTATCTCCCCAACATGAGGCTACTGAAATGATAGACAACAAATCAGCCCTTGAAAACAGCCTTCGAGTAAGATGCTCAGGGACTTTCAGACATACATTTTGATAAAATTACAGTATTTCCTCAAGTAAGAGACGCACATCATTTTTAGCAACTCTAAAATAGCAATACAGGGGGAATCTGTCTACCGAAATTCAAGATTTAAAAAAAAGAGAAACGCCAGAACATGGAGAGAGAACCTTAAAGGACGACACTTATGTTACACAGAGAATATTGTTGCAGACACGATCCTCGTAGGGTCCACCTGTACTTCAAAAATAAGATTACATAAGCCAAATCCGGATTTAGACATAAATTGAACCTGAATTCAACGACATTTTCAATTGTTTCCATTAATATACGTTTTCTTCCTTGAAATTGATCCAAGATTTCCTATAATGCCTACCTTAACTTCTAAAATTTTGGAAAATGCTTTTCTACCTATGACGCAAACCCCCATTTTTCCTTTCAATTTTGGGGAAAAAGTTCCGTCGGTATACGAGTACGTACGGTGAGAGCACCCAAATTAAATTTTAGACATGAAGTGAACCAAAATCCAACAACTTCGCAAGGGTTCCTAATGGAAAAAAAAAAGTTTTCTATTGAATCAGTCAAGAATTTTCTACTAGAATCAACTGCTGTACAATGCACACCCAAACTCGTAAAATTTTTCGAGAAGCCGAATGACGCACACCCCCTTTTTCTTCTCTATTTCGAGGTGCACACAGTTCCTCGAGTGAAAGAGGAGTGAAAAAAAAAGAATTGAACCTTGTGGTTAGAGTACTGAATGTACACGGTCCTCCCGCGCAACTGCGCCGCACACGTGCCAAAGTAGGCCACCATCTGGGCCGCACTCGTCTCGTCGCCAAACTCGAGAAACGCCTGGTTCTTGCCCTTAAGCACCAGGACATTCGTTATCCGCCCAAACGGCATTCCCAGGTGGATCACCTCCGCCTCAGTCACTTCGTTGGGTATGTTGCGAATGTGGACGACGCGAGAGGGGCCGCCAGAGCCCTCCACCTTGATCTTCTTGGCCTCATTGTTGTTCTCGGTGGTGGCGGTCGTGGCGCCGTTCATGTGATTGGCATAGCCGGGCGTCGCGTCCATCATGGGGTTCATCGAGCTCAACATTTGCTCCGGGCCTCTCTTGGTTCCTGGCAGAACGATTCCTGAACTTCCACTTAGTAAACCGAAGACACCAGCGCTCATGTTACGGCATCAGCCTCGGAGAAATCCTGCGAAAAATCATGAAAATCGTCAAGTTTCATCAGCGAAAGGTTATTTTCATCAGTCATCGCAATTTATAATCGATTTAAAGTTACTCACACCGCATTTTCTCATGGTTTAACGCTGCTTCAAAACTCTGAATTTGATCCTCTGAATAATTATTACCTCATTATTTTCGATCATTTATTTCCTCCTCGCACTGTATTTCAAACGGAATATGTCTCGTCCTAAAAATGCTGGAAATTTAATCCAGAAGTATATTACTACAACGAGTCAGAGATAAAGAACCCCAGTACATAACATTATATTCCATTAACGCCTCAATTCAAAAGTTTGCAATTTCACGTCAGTATTCAATGAAAAGTTTTAATCTTTTCCAAAAACAATTATCCGAACTATCTCCCATGACGCAAAATATTCAATAATCATCTGAAAGGTTTAAAAGTGGCTGTCGAGTTAAAAAAAGAAAAAAAAAGTTCAAGAGTTTTTAAAAATCTCAGATCAATCAGAGCCGATATATATGTAAAGATCCAACGAACTGTTTTCAAAAAGGAAATTTGGAATAATCACAGTACAAAATGTATCGAACAAATGATACAGTAGTATCTTCTTAAAAAAAGAATAATCGATTAAAACGAAATAATTTCCTAAGCCCAATAGCCGCGATGTTGAAGGATTTACTGTTTAACGAAATATTCGTTACAAAGAAGCTATTTTACTGGTCCCAATGGTTTCGTTTTAACGAGTTTTCATTTTAGTAGATCATACCCACGCCGACTCGTTATATTGCAATGAAATTTAAAATTCTCATCGATTCTCCAAAAAAATTTTCACTGTTCAAGAGAACATCGTAATACAAATTAAATTAACATTGTGAAAATCTCAGCCTTCGCGTAAAACTCATTCATTTCTCAGATAATTATACATTGCCGCTCCTGCGGTCGACATGAAAGTCGGAAGAAATTCACACTAACAGCAAACAAGGAGGATCATTAGGATAACGATGAATAATTTTAATAGCTAACTACACCCTCAAATTACAACATTTAATTGAAATTCACGAACAACACACATTTTTTCACATTTGAAAATGAGAAAAATAAAAGAAAGAGAACACAAAAGTGAGATTAAAAAATGAAGGAAGAGAAAGAGAAAGAAGGCTCACCAGCAAAGACGCGTCAGAACCTTTTTAGAACCAGAGTGTGACGGAAGAAGTGAAGAGGAATATTTGTTTCCTACTCTGCCTCGATTAACAGCAGGCAAGTTGAAACGAAGAACAGGACGTTGGATAAACAAGAAAAACGATTTCACCACGACACGCGTGGAGCACAGAAAATTGAGACGGTTTTCCTCACTTTTTCAAAAAATATCTACCGAAAATAAAAACGAAAAAGAAAGTTCTTTAACCTCGACACTCGAGCACGAGAAATAATTTAAACTTCAAAAATACTGCCCATTAATCAACACGAAAACAAGACGCTATCAGTTTTCCTACACATTCCATTTTTCGTTTTTCACGAGAAAAATATTTATTGCATATTGCGCTGCCAAGTTTAACACGCTCCGCCACTTCTTCACAATGCGTCAAGAACCCTCGAAAAGGGTTCACTCTAAAAATGAATCTTCTCGCAAAGCATGCTTCGAAATGACGAAATCCATGAATTTAAGATCTCTTTATCCCGCCTTCACATAAATAAGCCTTACACAAGAAAATGTCACGAGTTGGAAATATTACTGTACAGTAATATACCGGATAATGGACGCATCGCATGATGTGATCTTCAGCACAATTGACACTAGTCGCCATTTTTCTCTCGTTTAGTCGACGATTCTTTAAACAACCATAAAAAGCGATTGTATTCCCTGTATATTACGGCAAAAATGTGGAAACCATCATGAATTTAGAGAGGAAAACAGATTTTTACTTTAGATGGATTCGAGAAATTTGTTTCCGCTCTTCGACACAAATAAATAATTGATCAATAATGCCTGCAGGGTATTTATAAAGCAACAACAATTAAAAATTTCTCAGTAGACGACTTTTTCACTTCAAAATTCATTTTACATTAGACAAAGCGCCACATTTTTCCATACTTCCCGGAAAAACTGACTATGCCATGAATCCATTTACTGAGTCACCGAAGTACAGAGAAGGAGTTGCGAACAGTCGAAATTTCAATTTTTATCTCAAGCTTTTTAAACTTCGCTCAGATCTCAACAAAATTACGAGTACAATTCGTTCCAGAGTAAAGCAGAAACTCTTCAAGGTACTGAATTACCGCATTTTCAAAAACAAATAAACTTGCGTTTCGCACGTGAATTTTAGACGGATCAACTAAAACCTTATAAGCCTCACTCAATTCGCACAAATACGGCACAGCATTCGCAAAAAGGCGTCTTCGGTTAATAGTTCATTTTTTAAACGAATCATTGAATAGCATCTCGCATCCGAATTTCAGAAGAATATATAAATAAAAACAAATGAGTCTCGATTCGCATTAATATGGTACAGCATCTGCCAAAAAAACAATTGTCTTCAGTTAAAGCCAACGAAAAATACAAAGGTATATTCTTCTGTAGTAGTCATAAAAAAATACTTCATTAAAAGAACCCCTTCCTAGTGGGAACGGGACAGAGAGAGGTAGAGAGAAAGCGGCCACGTGAACACGGGCGTTGACCCTTCTCCCCGCAGATTTTTAGCACAGAAAATAGCCCAGAACCCAGGAGATCAACAAAATTACGAGTACAATTCGTTCCAGAGTAAAGCAGAAACTCTTCAAGGTACTGAATTACCGCATTTTCAAAAACAAATAAACTTGCGTTTCGCACGTGAATTTTAGACGGATCAACTAAAAACTTATAAGCCTCACTCAATTCGCACAAATACGGCACAGCATTCGCAAAAAGGCGTCTTCGGTTAATAGTTCATTTTTTAAAGGAATCATTGAATAGCATTTCGCATCCGAATTTCAGAAGAATATATAAATAAAAACAAATGAGTCTCGATTCGCATTAATATGGTACAGCATCTTCCAAAAAAACATTTGTCTTCAGTTAAAGCCAACGAAAAATACAAAGGTATTTTCTTCTGTCGTAGTCATAAAAAAATACTTTTAATTTTCTTGGGGAAGGATCACCCTTGCCCTGTCTCTCTCCATCTCTCTTTCGCCGGTGCACTTGTGCCCGCAACTGGGAAGAGGGGCGTCTAAAAATCGTGTCTTTTATCGGGTCTTGGGTCCTCGAGGAGCGAGAGAAAGAGACACGTCCCCCTGTCGGAAGACGAAGAAGAAAAAACAAAACAAAAAAGAGGGACAGAACCAGACCAGAGCGGAACGGGAAGTAGATGAACTCTGCTCACCTTGTGCCGGCATGGTGGCAACGAAACTCGGCACACACACACAAAAAATATATATGTACGAAGTGATTTATTCTTCGCGAAGTTTCCCTTTCTTGCTCAAACGGCTGCTCTTGACACCTGCAGAAAAAAAAAAGATCAGCCAAAATACCAACCAGACGAGATGAAGAGGGAGTCTCAATTGTTCTTCTCCCATTTTCCACGAGTTAGCGGGTAACATGTACTTACCAGACAAGCGGGTTTGAATGATTGTGGAATTCTGAACTCACCTTCGCAGACCAGCGCAAAAATCCCCGAAGTGCCAAAACCATAAAGTATTACAACAAAACTGTTCCATCGCGTTAAACTCGAGTCAATACAATTAAACTGTATCGAACGCTTGAATTATACTCAAAATATTATCGAGAATTGCGTGTTCATCGTGTTCACAAGAAAACAAATTGGTTGAAGACTATCTTCCGTGAGACACATTTCGTAAAAAACCCACCGAAGCCCTCATTTACACACAATCTCAAATTTCTACAGCCACTTCAAGGATTAATGCTTCGAGGTAAAAATTCACAGCACAACGTTAAAAATGACAATTTCCCTACGAATACAATAATTGAGTGAACGAATCAAATGGTCAGACATATGCCCGAAAAAATGGGACGAGAAACTTGATAGTAAAAGGACGGTTTCATTTACTTCTTTTAATAGTAGTCATTGCGAATCGAAAGGTATAAAGTATTTCGCGAGAAACTTTTGTTTTTCATCTACTGGCTAAATGCTCGTCAAGTATCTCTGGAACAAATGAATTCACGATGTCCGAAGTACATTGAAATGAAGCTCATGCCAATTTCTTATAGAAAGTTTCCATTGTCGTGATTAAGAGGATTGTTTGGACCGCATTTGTATCAAACAAACATAGCCAGAAGAAATCGCGATGTGTTTTCTTACAAGATTTTTTCAAAGAGGCTTTGCAAATTTTCATCCGTTCAGAGAAGCCTTTCGTGCATCTTCAGTCAAGATACATGAATTGATCACCAATCTTGTGAAAATCAAAATTTATTAATGATGAAAAATCTGATCCAGATACCAGCGTAACTAAATAACAGCCTGTCAATACCTGTCTCAGACAGTGTCCCTTATTCCGAATGACTAATAGGCACAGAAACCAGTGTTCGTCTGCGTGTCGTTCAATCACAGTAGATTTAGAATCCAGTCAACGACTTTTGCCCAATATGTATATAAGACTAGTGACTAAAAAAAAATCTTCAAGTTTCCAGCCGAACCTTTCAAGTGTATTGTGCGAACGGGCAGAAGTCGTATTAAAATATTCAAGAAGCAGAGAGAGAAAGACACTGGCGGAGGCTAAAGTCTGTTTTTGTAAGTGAGGCGTGAAGGCGCAAACCGTTAGAGCGAAGCCGTGTCAAAAGGTCACAAGATTCTGTCAGGTCAGGAGTTTTTCGACCGTCCCAGAAATTTTCTTCAGCATGATGGATGTGTCAAAGGTAGTAAAGAAGTTATTCACTTTGTAATTATCTTCGTCTGAAATTTCGGAGACAACGGCATTTGAAATTACAGTATCTGAAAGAAATATAATTAGCCTTTCATCCCAATAAGCCTCTAGACACATGCTAGAATAAATTCAAGTATTCATTCCAAGAAACATTCCTTGAAGCCCAGCTTTCCAAATATTCAGAATACAGGATAAGTTTTGGTTGGGAACTTCAATTTACTGTATTCTAAAAATAATTTCAGCTGGTCTGAAGAAGTTCAAATCTCGTTCTAACGAATAATCGCTTCCAACGAAGTCGCTTTTTAGGCCTATGCCCATTAGCCATAATGTTGAATGTAGAGTTCCTCCAGAAAGAATTATTCGTTACGACAAAGCTGTTCAACTGGTCCAAATACTGTAGCTTCGTTTTAACGAGATTTCCCGTTTTACGAAACGTTGCTAGCCCAAACAATTTTACGGAAATTCCCCTGTCCGTGAACCCCAAGAGAGAGGTTCACTGTTCTGAACAGTACACGTGTCTTCTCACCAGAATCCAGTCCTCGCTAAAAATGAAGTAAAAAAAAAACCACCTCATGAGGAAGTATCGTACCTAAGACCTCACACGCGCAACCAGAACGAAGTGAAGGACTGAGAGACGGGAAACAAAAGAACAGTAGAGAAATATATCTTTTAAAAAACGAAGGGCTACGAAAATTTCGACACAAAGGTAAAGAAAAAGAAGACGAACCTGGCAGCTGTTACAGTCTCCCTGGCTGTTCCCCACCGTCGGGAGGAAAGTCTGGGGAAGACGGGAGAAAGGAATCCGTCGAAAACACGCAGGCGGAAAACGCGATCCCCCGGATCTCTAATCCCTCCGGCTGATATGAAAAGGCACAGGGGGAAATAAATTGGGGGAAAAACTGGCAGGAAAGCGGAAAGAAGACCTGCGACCCGCACAAAAAAACACCAGGGAGGAAACAAAAAAGATCGGTTAAGAGCTCAAAATGCCGAATACGTTCAGAATTCAATCGACAACAAATGATGATAAAAAAAGGAGCGGGAATCACAGAACTCCTCCGCTTTTGATATCCCAACTCAACCTTCATTCGCCTCTCGAAACCAACATCCACCATTTGAATATACCAAACCGAAACACAAAAAAAAACCAGAATAAAAGTTTTACCATTACATTAAAAAAGACATGAAACAGAGTAAAATCAAAATTGCCCACGTTGAGTTAGTTTTTTTCAGCTTGAATGATTGATGTCAAATGTGGTCATCCTTCTTCAACGAGACCTGGAACGGGATCGGGAACGCGATTTCGACCTGGAATATGACCTCCTCGGCGAATAATTCGGAGAACCGCGGTCACGAGGAGACCTCGAACGGCGCGATCCAGATCCTCCACTTGCATCTTCCTTGACTCGAATGTACGCAGTGTCACCCTGTGATTTCAATTCAGAATATTTCTATAATTCATCCAAGCACAAAAAGAATTGGATTTGAGAATTTTCAATGTTAGAATTTTCAACATTCACTTTATAAGCCTAGAACACGTCCCAATCTCTGGGACATTCTATAACTTCATGGCCCACAGTGGGGTTTAATCGAAATCTGTGAATGTAGTCGAATCGATAGAACGTAATTATATTTAGTCCACTCTAATTTAGTTAGTTTGAAAAAGTTCAGTTTGAAGCTTCCTGGTCTTTTTTTTTTACTTTCGAGCTGAGGAAGCGATTTTTTTGTGGAGGGGAGGAAAATAAAGAAGAATTGCAAACAATTTTAATTAGTGACATTCTGGACCTTAAATTACTGTGCTTCTTTAATGAGTTGACAGGATGCTCAACTAGGACGTAAGGGTTCATTCGCCTCATTAGTCTTTTACTTTCTTTAAAAATGCATCAGGTTACATGATCATTGCTTTTCTCTTTCTTGGGTAGATGAAATAATAGCCATAATGCCTCTAGAAAAATTCGAGTGACGGAGGTTTGAGAAGGAAAGCGTTTCGAGTTTGGTAGGATTTAAAGGCATCATTTATAAGGAAATCCTCAATCATGACAGGGACTTGAGAAAATTCAAATGATCCAGGTTCAACTGCATATTCGACTCAACACGGATGAATTTATTGATTCAAGCGTTACCAACTCGAAATTCCAAGATGCAACAACAAGGGGTGACGTTTGCAATCAAAACCTATTCCCACTTCGAAACATAACGAACTCAACGCTTCAAATAAAAACGAACAAACTGTCACGAATTTTTACAATTCGTCTCTGAGCTCGCAAAACGGTTGACATATTATCTATTTGTTTTCCTTCTTTAACGAATCAATGACTGACCTCGTGAGATTTGAACTTGGTGTCGTCCAGCTTTCTGATGGCATACTTCATGTCTTCCTCGCGCAAAAATTCCACAACTCCGGTTCCATCGCGGTCCACGTCAGCGTAGCAAACTTCTCCGGCTTCACGCATGTGGTCCTTCAAGTCTTGCCAACTGCCAGTGCTCGGTAATCCTGTTGAATCAAGAGAAACGACCTCAAGTGACTTCCACACACGATATCTAGAAACTCGATTAAATTTACATACTGTAAATAGTCAAAGTTCAAGATAGAAGAGAGACTTATAAAAAATGGGAGAAAACTTCAAGGGGGCCTTCGGAAAAGATCGCGATCGTCCAGCAATTGTAATGTAAATAATTCGACAACTTCCGATTACGTTGCGATGTCATGACCTTGGTCAAGTTCTGGAAATCACGCAAAACCTGCTTCACGATCATGGATTCCCAACTGTGGAATCCGGATGACTGAATAAAAGTTTTTGGAAAACAATGTTTTCACTGAAGCTTCAGATGTCTCGCAATTTCAGATGATTTCAGGCGTGACAAAAAGCAAAAAAATGAATCCTGACCAACCAAAATTAAATCAGCGTAGAAAATTGAGAAAAAATAGCACAAAACCTCTGTGATGGGTGAACAGAGACGATGGAATTGTGTTACAGTCCGACTTCGAAAAATGTGAAACTAGCTTAGTTAAGACCCATACAATAGATCACTGCAGGACCACATTCAGGAAGTTTACATTTTAAGAATGAAATTGTGAACGTAATTCGACAGAAGAACTTCCTGTAGGCACTTAATGACCCCAGATATCCCTTCACTAATATTTGCACATGCATACAACGAAAGAAGATTAAAGCTACAGGAAGTCAAGGTAAGCTTGCAAATCGATCAAGATACAATAATTAAAAAAAAAAAAAAAAAACATTTCAAACAGCGACTGAAAGACACAGTAAAATTCTAAAACTAGCCAGTTTGTATCCTTCAGAGTACCTGAAGCTAAGACCTTTCCAACTCAAAGCCTGTAAGATACGAATGAATTCTACGTCTTACACAGAGTACATGCGACGGTGAAAAATTAAATGATATGCCTTCAGAGAATTCATCAAAACTGAGACCCTATAAAAAAATTTCACGTTTCAGCGGCAACTTAATTATTTCAGTAACATTCATATTTGCGACACTATTTGGATCAATTTCGGTTTGAAATGTTTACGTTTCTTTGGCACATTACCTGAAATATTCAACATTTGCACTTCCTGTTCACAAGAGATAATACCTGTAACGCCACGACACTTCAGTGTAAGCCTATTTGCACAAGGGAGCTACGATTATGCCTGGAGGAAGTGGATGAGAGATTACGCTGTATTACTTTTCGTTTGCTCAGTTCAGCCTTCGGACTTGTTCTTCACCCACAGACGTAAAACTTCAACAGTAAAATGCAATAAAAAAACCTAGAAAAAGTCACTTGAACATCTTATCAACGGCCGGAGTCGAGAAGTAGAAAATAAACCGCCAAGAATCAGTAGAAAGCGATATTTCACTTGGAAGTTTCATACTGTATTCTCGTTTCCGTACATGTCTTCGTCAATTTGGTCGAAATACTGTATTTAAGCAGAATAATCTAGATTCTTCATGCACAAAATTTAAATTCCATTAATAGGCGAATATAAGCAACCACTTAATTTCCTGGCGTTCTGACTTTCCAGGAACCTAAAATCTTTGATCAAATTTAGGATTTCCCCAGAAGAGGAAATACGGCGTCGAACAACTCTCACTTTTCCCTTCAGCAAATGACTCATGTATCTCAAAGTGCAAAAATCCGACAATATCCTGAACTCTTCATGCGAATAAAACGCATACCCTTGTTTTCGAGCTTCTAAAATTGAAATAAAAACGGGGCACTTATATTCAGGTATTCATGCCATTCACATAAAAATGCGTGTATATCAAGAAATCATCGTGTTCGCGGTCTACGAACGATTGAGCACTTGTGGACTTCGGTACAGTAAAAACGGCGTAAACTGATGACATGCATAATGGAGCTAATTTTTTTCAAGAAGGTCACCCAGTTCTTCGAACAATAATATAAAATCTGAGAATACGAGAAAAAAGATTTAATTGGATGCAGGCAGATCTGAGGAGAAATTCTTTCCAGTCTTCAATTTTGAAAATCTCTTAGAATCAAATTAATGTACTCAATATAACAAACTTTTTCTTATGTTCCCAAAAGTTTGTTGTTACAACTTAGCAAAATATTACTTCACTCATCATTCGACTCGTCAGCGTTGAGGGAAATTGCTGAGGTTCAGTACAGTACAGTGCTGTAAAATCAACATGGGCGACGAACAGCCGACATTTCGAAAAAACAAAGGCAGAGTTTTGCTCAACCAAAAAAAAAGAATTCGAGTAAAGAGGCCATGTAAACTCGACGTTAACGTCACGCATAGCCTCCCTATCAACAAAATATGGAACACTTAGAAAAGTAAAATAAAATCAACACTCACCGGTAACCAGAACGCGATACGGGGTTCGCTTCGTCGGCGGCCCACGTCCTCGTCCGCCGCCACCAGCACCACCACCGCCGCCGCCACCGTCCCGACGTCCACCCGGCCCCCGAGCAGTGCCACGAGGAAACTCCACGCGCAACTTGTAGCCATCGTAATCGTATCCATCTCTCGCATGCACGGCGTCTTCACAATCCCTGTTACCCACAACGCGACACAATCCCGCGGGTTCCACAACAAAAGTTGCGTGTTAGTTCGGCAAACACTTTTTTAAAAACAAAACGGCTCCTTCTTCCCGCCAGCCGAAATCCATCCAAGTCCAGATCCAACGACTAAATCCCGCTTAGAGTCCAGCAAAGTGATGGGAATCCGGAAATATCCCATGGGTTAAATTTTAAGTGATCCGTTCTGAACTTCCCGTCATAATCCGGTTTTGAAGCGCAGAACAGTAGATAATTGGGGTTCAACCATAGAAGAAAGAACATACAAAACTCCATAAAACTTCCTGCTCGTCTCAACATCTTAAGAATTCCTGCCGATGCAAACCCAATTCCTTCACATCAATTATTTACGGTCTTCAGGAAACGAAAATAAAACCATTCCAGAGTCTAAATAATTTCAATTCCACGAAATGGAAATGGAATGAACTCACCTTGAGTCCTCGAATTCGACGAAGGCAAACGGCGGCCCGCGTTTATTCTTCAAGTCGACGAACACAATTCGACCGAATTTGTAAAACAGATCCTCAATGTCCTTCTCCCTGATGTCCGGGGGAAGGTTTCCGACGTAAATGCGACAGTCGTTGCGGCCCGACATCGTTTCTTCACTCGGTTCACTTTGACTCAACTCTGGTCAAGTATGAATCACAATTCTTCGACCCCCGCTTTGAATCACTTCCACGGAATCTGCACCTTGTCTGTGCTTGCCACGTGTGACAGTGACTCCACCTTTCCTAAGCTTGAAGCTTTTTCCCCTAAGCTAAGCTTTTCGATGTGTGTTACTTGACTTGTTTTTTTACGTTACCCAAAGCTTTTCTCTGCGCATTCCGCAAACCGAAAACTTCGGATGCACGAGGCCAGCGATTTGTACGCGCCTATTCTCCATTACAGGGGTGACGCCATGACCTAACAACATTCCCGCCATCTATGTACAGTGCATTGCACTGTAGACTGGTAGAGGATTCCGAGAATTGTCTGTGACATGAACAGGATGGAATAATAAGATACTGAAGGAATAAGTCCTCGGCCAGCGTCACGGTTAACCAGGAGCGTTTAATTCAGTCCAAACTCCGGCAAATGACAGACTCGTCGCAACACAAAATATCACAATCACACAACAATAAGTCAGTCAGATAAAATACAACTTTCTTGGTCAAGGCTCAACAACCGAATGAATCCTAGAGACACTGATCTCCCACGCACCTCCTCCGATCGAGATAACCATCTGTGTCCTGCTTGCGCTGGGGTGGGTAATCCGTTCGGGCGCTCGAGATAAAAGAATAGAAGGGGTAGANCTCCTCCGATCGAGATAACCATCTGTGTCCTGCTTGCGCTGGGGTGGGTAATCCGTTCGGGCGCTCGAGATAAAAGAATAGAAGGGGTAGATGTCGCTTGTTAAGGGTCCTATAGGGATCCCTTACTCTCCCCCCCCGGAGAAAAATGGGGTCTGTGTAGAGAACAAAGGACTACATTTTTCTATGGAAGGGAATAGGTGTGGTCGGGGCGAACTCCGGAATGACTGGGTGAAGCCAAGAAATAGTCATGGTCCCGGAAGACGTTGGCTTGTGAAGAAAAGCCGGCGTCTGGAGAGGCAAAAATTAGATCTGAGTCCAGGTACGGGTCTGAGCCCGGTTGAGAAAAGAGAGGAGAAAGAGATTCGGTCCAGATTGGGTCTGGTGGTCGAGGTAGGCCGCGGGCAGGGACGAGTTCCCATGCGTTGGCCCTGCAGATGGATTTCTCCGCACCAATGTGGTACTCTCCATGGCCGAGGTCTCTGATGACGATGAATGGGCCCAACTGTTGAACTCGGAATCGGCGATCGGCGGCGTGCTGTTTGACTGTCGGGAGCCGTGGTCGCAGGGCTACGAGATCGCCGGGTTTGAATTTGGGCCAGAGTTTGCGGTCTGCTGAGGAGCAAAACTCGGCGCGGGCCTTTGCGTTGACTTCCGGGATCCGGGCCAATTGCTGGCTGATGTCGGGGGGTTCTACTCCAAAGGTCTTGTCAGATTCCAGCGCGGACGGTGTTTGAAAAAACGCCTCTGCCGGGGTCACGCCTGTAGAAGAATGAATGGTATTATTGTAGGCCAGGACAGACTGAAAAATGTGTTGATCCCAGGTGACACTGTCTCCCTGAGCCGCCTTTGCTTGGATTTGGGTGAGTGTGCGAATCGCCCTTTCACAACATCCATTTCCCTCAGAGTGGGAGGCTTGAGCTACATGCTGCTGCACCCCTGCGTCGCGAAGAAACCATTTAAACGCGCGCGAGCGGAATACAGAATCACAATCAGTGTGAACTATCTGGAACAATCCGAATTGGCGGAAGAGCTCCGCAAGAAAAGGTACAACTGTAGGGGTATCGGCGTTAGCTATTGGTTTCACCATCATATATTTACTGTAATGGTCCACTGCTACAATGGCGTAACGGTGGCCACTGGTGGAGGTTGGAAGCGGTCCGTAAAAGTCCAGGGTGAGTTGCTGCCTGGGAGATGAAGACACATAGCCAAGGTTGAACTGAGGCTGAAAACACCACCCTCGTAACATCGCCTTTGTGCAAAACGTCGTAACCTACGCAAAGGTCTGCAGGACTGCCTCTCTAAAGGTAAACTTCGCGACAAAGTCCCAGAGGTATATCTTCTTCCAACCCGCGTGGCCCTGCTCTTGATGGTAGCTGTCTATAATCTGGTGCCGTTGTTCCTCATCGAGCACCTCGCGGACTTCGGTGGCGTTGATGGTTACCCTGCTTAGCGCGTCGGGGCCCTTGAGAAAGCGTCCGGGTTTGTAGACGATCTTAGCCCTGAAAGAAGCCAGTTTAGTCTGCAAATAAATTAAGCGGGTGGTTTTAAGTTCCCCCAACAGTGCCTTGTGATCGGTAAAAACAGTAAAATCGCGCATCTCGAGATAATGGCGGAATTTTTTTGTAACCGCCCACACGATGGCTAAAAGTTCGCGTTCTGAATTAGAATACCGAGATTCCGTGTTGCTGAGTGTGCGGCTAGCGTACTCTACGACGTGCGGGTGTCCCTCCTCGTCCAACTGTACCAGGATGGCGCCGAGTGAGGTATGGCTAAAAGTTCGCGTTCTGAATTAGAATACCGAGATTCCGTGTCGCTGAGTGTGCGGCTAGCGTACTCTACGACGTGCGGGTGTCCCTCCTCGTCCAACTGTACCAGGATGGCGCCGAGTGAGGTAGAAGAGGCATCACAATGAACTTCGGTTGTGCGGGCGGGGTCCATCCGCTCCAGACGTGCCGAATTTGCCAAAATATCCTTTAGGTGAGAAAACGCTTCGTGTGCCTCCGGGGTCCATAGCAAGCGCGTGGCCGGTTTGGCAGGGATAATTTGCCGCAGGACTTTTTCAGATGTGGCAAAGTTGGTGGGCAGGTGAGCGCGGAGATACGTTGCCATGCCCAAAAACCGCTGCATCTGCCTAGTTGTCTCGGGCTTTGGAAAGCGACGGACAGCATCTAAGTCTTTGTCGAGTGCCCTGGTGCCAGTCTGGTCGATCTCATGCCCTAAAAATATGGTCTTTTTTGCTAAAAAGGTAGATTTTGCGAGATCAACGGCTGCGCCAGCTTTTTCGAGGTCTGTAAGAATAAGGTTAAGATTAAAACAAACCATTTCAAAAGTTTCGCCAAAGACGATTATGTCGTCCATGTAGACTAGGCAGCGTAAAAACAAATGTTCCCTGAGAATATGGTTAACGGCCCGCTGAAAAGCTGCTGGGCCGTTTTTCAACCCAAAAGGCATCACGCGGTACTGCATCTGGCCCCGGGGGGTCCAAAAGGCAGTTTTCGGTCGATCCTGGACAGAAAGAGGGAGATGATGGAAGGCAGAATGGAGATCCAAGCTGCAAAAATAGGCATTATTCCATGGCTAAAAGTTCGCGTTCTGAATTAGAATACCGAGATTCCGTGTCGCTGAGTGTGCGGCTAGCGTACTCTACGACGTGCGGGTGTCCCTCCTCGTCCAACTGTACCAGGATGGCGCCGAGTGAGGTGGAGGAGGCATCACAATGAACTTCGGTTGTGCGGGCGGGGTCCATCCGCTCCAGACGTGCCGAATTGGCCAAAATATCCTTTAGGTGAGAAAACGCTTCGTGTGCCTCCGGGGTCCATAGCAAGCGCGTGGCCGGTTTGGCAGGGATAATTTGCCACAGGACTTTTTCAGATGTGGCGAAGTTGGTGGGCAGGTGAGCGCGGAGATACGTCGCCATGCCCAAAAACCGTTGCATCTGCCTAGTTGTCTCGGGCTTCGGAAAGCGACGGATGGCATCTAAGTCTTTGTCGAGTGCCCTGGTGCCGGTCTGGTCGATCTCGTGCCCTAAAAATATGGTCTTTTTTGCTAAAAATGTAGATTTCGCGAGATCAACGGCTGCGCCAGCTTTTTCGAGGTCTGTAAGAATAAGGTTAAGATTAAAACAAACCATTTCAAAAGTTTCGCCAAAGACGATTATGTCGTCCATGTAGACTAGGCAGCGTAAAAACAAATGTTCCCTGAGAATATGGTTAACGGCCCGCTGAAAAGCTGCTGGGCCGTTTTTCAACCCAAAAGGCATCACGCGGTACTGCATCTGGCCCCGGGGGGTCCAAAAGGCAGTTTTCGGTCGATCCTGGACAGAAAGAGGGAGATGATGGAAGGCAGAATGGAGATCCAAGCTGCAAAAATAGGCATTATTCCGTCCGAGGGCGTCCAAGAGGTCCTGGATAATCGGCATTGGATACCTGTCATCGGACAAAATATTATTCACTGCCTGATAATTTTCTACCAATCGCCAGTGCCGATGCGGCGGGGCGTTGGGGTCTGGATTCTTTTTCTTAGTTAAAAAGGCAGGAGAGTTGTAGGGAGAAGAGGCCGGCTCGATAATCCCGGCTTCGATGTACTCGTCAACCAAAGAAGAGAAGAGGTTGTTCATCTCTACCGACTGGCGGAATGAGCGGGTATTGGGTATCTGATTGTCGATGGTCTGCAAAGAAACGGTGTGTTCGGGGAAAAAGCCCCGGCGTCCGGACCACTGATGGAAAACATCGGCGTGGTTAATCAGGATTTGCCTTAACTTGTCCCGTTCCTGGTCTGAACCATCGATGAACGAGATGCCTTCACCTATTGAAAGAGTAGGTGCCGCCCGGTTCTGAACTGTGCGCTGGAAACCGACAAATGCCCTGTCGCCGTCAAGGGTTAGGGCTAGAGGTAGATGCCGGAGCGCTGTGCGACCTAAGATAATCGGCGGGTCGGACAAATGAGGGAGGATTAGAAGAATGATGGAATAGTTGAGACCCCGGAAGACAAACTGAAGGGCCACCTGCTGTGTGACCTTTGCGGTATCAGCGGTGAGGGCCGTCTGGACGTGAATAGAACAGGGTTGGGGTTGAAGATGAAGGGTATTTACCAACTGCTGAGCAATGAAAGCATGCGAAGCCCCAGTATCTATTAAAGCAGGTATAACAGCGCTCCCGATCTGTAAAGGTATGACGATGGGAGGAGGCGCGGCGAGATCCCGTTCCTCACAGTGAGCCGCGTTCACTATGACGGACGCCCGTTTCCCTGTAACACGAGCGGACAATTTTTGCCAATGTGCCCGGGCGCATGACAATGAAAACAATAAATGGTATTTCCGGAAGGCGTATGATTAGTAGAAGGGGGCTGGGACGATTGCGCGGATCGTGCAGCCGGCTGCACTGCTTGAGCATCCGGTGCAGATGATACTTGACGGCCTTGTTGGCGAAGCAGGATTCGACAGTCCTGTGGTGAGTGGCGAACGTTGGCTTGATGTCCTTCGCACCATTGTCGCTGTGGACGTGTTGTACCAGCCGCCTTGGGGACAGGTCTAGAACTCGTTCCGCCTCGCGACGTCGCGTGGTGGTGCAACCGGAAACGCTCAGCTTCGTAGATCGCCTCGTCCCAAGTCAGGTCGCGATTATCGATCCATTTTTTCCTTAGCTCGTCTTGCAAACCGGTTGCCACGGACGAGATCAGTTGTTCGATCAGTATTTTATTGCGGAGTTGATCCAGTGTAACCGGTTGACCGGGGGGTGAAAGAAAGGATTGAAAGGTGTGTTCTAACCTGCCCCCGAAGCTGATGAAGCTCTCGCCGTTCCGCGGTCGTAGCTGACGAAACCGGTCCAATCGATCCAGGTGGGGAGTCGGATGTGAGATGGCGATAGCGGCGACCAGTTCTTCGAAACCGACGATTCCTCTCCCATACAGGATTGATGCGGATTGTCTGACGAGGGGCTGAGTTTTGTTTAATAAACACCACACCTTCATATCCGTTGACACGTTGTTGACGGCGGGCATCCGCCGTAGCTGATCTGCGTAGTCTTCGAAATTTTCGTTGTCTCGTTGACGAGGCAGGTCGGCGAGTTGCGGTTCTCCCGGATGGCGATAAGGCGGGGGTGGTCCGACGGGGTTGATTGCAGGTCCTGCCACGACGATCTCCGTTGTCGGTGCGGTCCATGGTGTGATCTGGAGGTCAAACGGCCGCAAGTGCCACCCTGGGGGCAGAATCCACCCCTGGGCAAGCGACGGCGGGATCCTGTTGGTTTCCAGAAGACAGACATACCCTGAGCGATCCGTCCCGTTTGCGGGTACCCCGAGGCGATATGCCTTGGTGAGATACTGGAGTGTCGGAAGCGGTACAGCGTCCCACGAACTGCCTGACGAGGCGGGTGTTGGGGTTCTGCTCTGCGACGACGGTGCTGAAGAGGCCGGGTCCCGCGGTGGTTGAGACCCCGCAGGCGGTGAGGCTGCGGGAGGGTCTTCTTGCACTGGCACGGGAGGCACGTACGGTTGTGCTGCGGCCCTGGAGTTCTCCGTGTTGCGAGTCATCGTGGTGACGTTAGCACGATCAGGAAAGCCGAACGAGCCCCCAATAAGATACTGAAGGAATAAGTCCTCGGCCAGCGTCACGGTTAACCAGGAGCGTTTAATTCAGTCCAAACTCCGGCAAATGACAGACTCGTCGCAACACAAAATATCACAATCACACAACAATAAGAGGAACAGACACGAACGGTGCACACTGTCACTGAGGTGGAAAGGATTCGAACTTCGAAAAAGGGGATTCGATTCGAAAAGCTACACACAATGAACTGAACAAAAAAATGCAATGGGTTTCGAAAAGAGAGCGCATTCCGCAAACCGAAAACTTCGGATGCACGAGGCCAGCGATTTGTACGCGCCTATTCTCCATTACAGGGGTGACGCCATGACCTAACAACATTCCCGCCATCTATGAACAGTGCATTGCACTGTAGACTGGTAGAGGATTCCGAGAATTGTCTCTGTGACATGAACAGGATGGAATAAAAAAACAATGCTCTCTGTTTCAACCTTCACGTTCAGCAACACTGCGCTATGACACATTAAATTGAGACTCATCTCTATCAATAGCCATAACATGGATGTCAAATACTTTGGCATCAGGCACCTGGAGTTATCTAATCTAATGATAAAATATTTAATGAAATAAGCAATGGATAATTGACTCATCTCAAGCAATAGAAAAAACATGGATGTCAAATACTTAGGCATCAGACACCTAGAGTACTGTAATCCAATCTAATGGTAAATTATTCAATGAAATGAGCTATGGATGATTTTTAATGTATAATTAAGAATACAGGTGCACCCCCTCAACAAAATTAACGGGACCAGAAACGACTTTGTTGCAGAGAACTCCTGTATATAGAGAAAAATCGGTGTAACCAAAAATGTTCATAGAGAGAGAGAGTGTGAGTGTATCCACCAGGAGTAAGATAGAAAATGTGACCCATTACAAAGTTACTGCCATAATACGGTATAGCTAATATTCGTGAGGGTCATTATATTCTGTCAAAGGCATAAAAATCTCATCTACTGTACAATGACCAAATCAAGAACCCAACTAAATTGATCATTCATAACCTAACCTTAGGTCTAAGTGAAGAGGCTTAACCTAAATTACTCTAAAAATCTTCATCAAACCAACCAAACCTTTTGACGCTCAGAATCATCCTCCGAGTCCAAGATAAAAAGAATAGGCAATCACTTAAGCTTAAAGGCAGTGCTGTAAAACTTTCTGTCATCGATTTAAGAATGCACTCAAAATACTGGACTTCAGAAGGTACTTGGAACTAAATAACCAATGGTGGTGATCTGGCAGCACTTTAATATCTGTAGTTATTCCCAATTATGATTCAGTTGGATCTATCCCAATCAAACCTTCTATTTTCTTCTAGTCCAAAGAAAAATAAGTATCAGCTTCAGTTTCTTCAACTCAAAAACCTCTCTCGGTCAACTTTTAGATCCCTTCAAATATCACTACGACAGGTTCAACTCTATTTTCCAGGCAGCTCTGCAGTTACCGGGTACGGTATTTCCAAGAGGATGAGTCAGAGTACTGTGATGTTCGAAACAAAGGCTTGCATAGAAAGCAGTACTTCATAGGGAGTACTGCATAAATCATCGACGATCTTTAAGTTGTTCAATTTACTGCCCGTAGATGTCACTTCAACAAAACGCGCACGGAGCTTGGGGTGGGATATTTCGCGGAAACCAGGACGGATTCCATGTTTATGCCCCCGAGCTGGAAATGGCGGTAAACACTTCATCACTTAAACCATTCCTACCCGAAGAAAATGTTGTAGGTATGTCCAAGAAAATAAGTCACTTCACTGGCAATTCTACCCAAATAACTCCGTAGAAGACGAACGGGACTTACGAAGTCGTAGCACTTTATCTCTGGAGGAGATTCCGAATAAAAAACTGTACGCGGGCTAAAACCTTCACAAATGAGGAACGTGAATTCTAAGCGTTATTCGAGTGCAAATCATTCATCACTGTAGGCATGATTATATATCCTACCGCAGGATACACCGACTCCCGCAAGTCAACTCTCAAAAGATGTGGAAAAGCCCTGCTTTGTAAAACACTATCGTGACGAAATTCCACACAGAAATGGCATAGTTGAAAGCCCACGAGACCCAAGAAACGGTTATACGCATTTCGCCCATTTCCAACAGCTGATGAATATCGTTCTACTGGACTAAATTAAATATTATCGATAACCAGAATCTGCAAGGCACGCGCGTATCACGTGAATAATAGGCGAAGAACGCAAATCCAACACGATTTCTATCAACACTGCGAAGAATATTTTGCGATTTCACACACGAATACATGGCATTAAGGATTGTGAAAATGTAATTACAGAATACTGTACGTAAAAGTACGTTCCGAAGGAAACCGCCTCTGCAATGTGGTCAGGACCTGGATGAAACAGTTTTACGTACGATTGTGAATTGAATGCGGCGCCGGTTCCAGATAGCTCATCATCAACTTTATGCCGACTTCAAGCTAGAATATCGAAATTCCTTTCTTTTCAATGTAACGACGGGTTCCTCGAATGATATACGTATCCAAAATGGATCCTTCAAACAGAAAAGCTCAAATAATTTGAAAGGTAGCGCAGTGATACCGAATATCCCTCAAGCTACTCCAGGAAAATAAATAAATCTTCGAGATTATTTCCTCAGAACGGAGGACTGAGGGTAGGCCTGCCAGACTCAGGACAGAAGAAAATTCCAAGAACCGATGTGTGTGGCGAATTTGTGCACAACACTAAGCGATCAACGCAAGTTTACTCGTTACTTCCCCACTATCAACGTTCAAAATCGGGATTCGGCCCAAATTTGATTAAATACGGAAACAAACCGATGGTTCCGCTCACACGAAAGCAATAGCAAAACTCACACGAGACGCACAGAAGTATCAACAAAATGCATCGCCCACTGCCCTAATGAAGACTGTGATGCGCTCAGTTCCGAGTGAAGGGTCACCGTGGTACCCCCCACTTCGAACCTTGGAATTCGAAATGTGAAAAGGCACGAAACTGCCTGCCATTCTTGGTAAATTAGGGCATTCCTACCTTTTGTGAACCACACCGATTGCTGGTCTCTCTCAGTTGGGAATGACCAATAAAATGAAGGGAGCCGCGTAAAAATGAACACAAAAATTGAAATGTAGTAGAAGGCTTTTGAAGCAGAGTTCTGTACAAGAGAAGCACTTCGTTGCCTAGAAGTTCAGTTTCCTCTGTTAACATAACCCCCACCTTCGCTGTACGAAGCGCCACTTTACGCGGAGAAAACGATGCAAGACGTACGCTAGCACTACTCGTACATGCCACGACGACGAACCGAACTCCCAATGTCTCCCTTCCACACGGGGAAACTTCGCCGGCCGGCATGAAAGCACTACCATCTCTCTCTTCACTTCGTCTCACTCCCGCGTTATCCATGTTATCCCCCTCTCTCCCTATCCAGGGTTGCTGAAAGACGGCGCGCAACTGTCAATGTAACCGGGCATCAGCCCCCCACGTCACAGCAACGCAGCTAGAGAGCGAAGGACAAAGGCATTGGGAGGGAGGGCCCCGGCGCGAGGCCGACCACAGTGCGCCCGCGACCAAGCATCCCTGCTTCCAACACAGGGGAGGGGAGTCAGCGTAAAGAAGTAAACAAACTGGGAGGGCGGAAGCCGGCTCCATAGAGACTGGAGCGCACCGTCATGAACAGTGGGCAAACGAATCGCGGGAGCAATCTGGCAAGGTCTTTGATTCCCAGAAGGGATCCAAACTTAAAAGGTGGTGCATTTTAGGTTCGTAGCATTCGAAACGGCCTATGCTGCATATTATGCTTGCTTTCCAGAATACCATCAGGGATTTAAACCATGAACAGGCTTTGAATAACTTTAAACTTAACCTACAGTATTTACTGAAGCACTGTACCATGCGCCCTTGGTGGTTATAAGAACATGCACCTCAATATCCACCTACTAATTTTGATGAAATCCTATCCCCGAGTAAGATGCAAATGCCATTTTTAGCGACTGAAAACTACAATACAGTATGTAAAAAATGAGAGACACCAGAATTAAAATCTGGAAAGGGATTTAACCTGAATAGAATTAGTTTTCAATTGCGGTGATTTCTATCAAGTTCTGGTCAAACATTTCCCATTAAATTCAAATGTGATGAGCACCAAATTTCCTGAAAATCTTATTTTTGGACATACACCCCATTGTCCACTCTATTTTGAGAAAAAGTTGTGCTTGGTACTCAAGTGATTACAGTAATACTTGACTAAAATTGGTACTAAAGCTAAATTTATAACTAAAGTTAACACAACGTACTTTACCACATAATTTTACTGTTCTTTAGCCATGCAGTACAATACAAAACTCTTTCCACGCATTTTACTCTGGTTCTTACTCCTCCTGGCATACAGGGCATTTGTACCAATTCAAGTCTATTCCACGTGCTTCCCACGAATTGTATTTCCGCGGTTGGTGATGATCTGTTGGAGGCCCTGGAGCCGGCTTCCGCCCTATCGGTTTGTTTACTTTTTTACGTTGGCTCCCCCCTTCTCTTGGAAACAGGGATGCTTGGTCGCGGGCGCACGGTGGTCGGCCTCGCGCCGGGGCCCTCCCTCCCCATGCCTTTGTCATTCCCTCTCTCGATGCGTTGCTGTGACGTGGGGGCTGATGCCCGGCTGCGATGGCAGTTGCGCGCCGACTTCCAGCAACCCTGGACATGGGCGAAAACACGGATAACGCGGGAGTGAGTTCAAGTGCGGGAGGGGGTACGGTGCTATTGTGGGGGCCTGCAAAGCTGATCGAGGTGGAAGGGAGCCACCGAGCTGGAT
>CAJPEX010003818.1:2167-26095 GCA_905338405.1 Notodromas monacha
ACCCAGTCTCATCGAAGAAAATTTGAACAACTCCAAATGTCCACCCGAATTCATCGATCGGGTAAAACGAATGTTATTTAAACATCGGAAGGTACTGGCAAAAAAGTCAGACAGGTTGGGGCTTTGTACTCTGTACGAAGCAGAGAGACACACCAAGTTAAAGGGCCGCAGTGGTCAGCTAGGCTGACTGGCTAGAAGAAATAAGACACGCACACGCAGGAGGACAGCAATGCCCTCCATTGCTGGCCTCGGAACTCAAGCAAATACAAAGTTTGGTAAAACCCCTTTTTGGGAAGTAAAACACGGGAAAGAAACACATGGGAAATATTAGGGAGCCTGCATACGCAGCGCTACCCATAAAAATACTTTGGGATCACAAGGTGTTTTCTTCAAGCTCGACTTTGAATTCCAAAGATATTTTCCCTTTGATTTCGGCTTGGCAATAAAGATATCTGATTGCAGCATTTAGCATAAAAGGGGCGCAATTAATTCCCCATGGAAGTCTTAGAAACCTGTAAAATTGATAATGAATGGATCCATCTGGTTGCCTGATAGGCCATCGAATGATTAGGAACCATTGATCTTCTTCGGCTAATTGGACTTGAACAAAGGCCTTTGATATGTCGGAGACGGAAAAGGATTCAGCAAATCTGAGTCTGATTAGAATATTAATTAATCTTGGTAAAATGTTAGGCCCAGGATCCAGAATGTTGTTAGTTGAACATTTTCCGCGATCTGCTGTGTTTCCAGCAATTACAACTCTGAGTGGAGTACTGGCACTAGCTGGCCTTTCTACTCCATGATGTGATAATTTGGTGAATGGAGTTCCTCTGGCTCTAAGTTCCTTTAGTGTTGTTTTGGTAATGACTCCAGTATCTTCCCAGTCTTTTATGAACTTATAGCATTCGTCGGCCATAATTCCCCCCCCCTGTCCAACAGTCTTTGAACTGAACTGATTCTTTGTTCTCCTGCTCGTAGGTTAGGTGACCAGCAATCAGAAAAGTTGGAACTTTTTAATAATGGAGCGATTACTCTTCCAGTTTCAGATTGCGTGATTTTTTTAAGATATTTGGAGAGCTCTTCTTCATCAGAGTTTTCTAATTCCTCCTCTTGCTTTCCAAATATTTCAAACCTGTCTAATCTTAGGTATCTTGTAATTTCCTCATTAAGTTCAACATCGAGAGGTTTGTTTTCACAAGCTCTTACGGTGAAAACTAAAGATTTTCCTGATGGGTATACGATTTTTGTGTCAGGATTCCAGTTTCCTCTAGGAATTAGTCCAGCGTTACTAGACAACAATTGAAAGTGATCCAAACAGACAAAGGGCTGAACACCTGTGGAGAATATGGAAATTAGATCCTTGCCTCCGATAATTAGATCAAAGGGAACATTGGTAGAATTAAAAGTACGCTTGTCTGCAAGAAGATGTTTGTATTCTTTCATCCAAGATAGTGTTTGTGGGTTACTACCCTCCCAAGGTCCTTCAAGGGAAACGATTAGAGCATTAATAGTATAGAAAAAGTTATGATTGTTAACAGCTTGAAGGGTAAAAGTTGTGAAGATAGTTGATCTGAAGTCTCTGTCGTGTTGTTTAACTCCTGATATTCTAAATCCTGTAGGATGTCTTTCCTCAATAAGGTTTAGTCTGCTGACTGCATCTGAAGTGATTAGGTTGATTTGAGCTCCTGAGTCTAATAAGGCAAAAATAGGTTCATGAGACTCAACTTCTAGAAACTCTGCCGTTTCTACAAATGAATTTGGATAGCTTCCTCTGGTTAAACTAATCTGAATGTGTTGTTCGGGTTCTAGTCAGGACGATGAAGTAGAGGCTGCTGGATTTTCAGACTTAGTAACTGAAGAGTTTTCTTGAGGAGCAATTTTGATTTCATTTACCTTTTTGTTGACAAGTTTTGTTAAAATTTCATTGAGGTCCTGGTTAACTGGAAAATTAGGGTTAGGAACTGATGTAGAGGGAGCGGGGGTTTGTCTAGTATCCATAGGTTTAAAGAATATGCATGTTGTAGAGTGATGATCTTTGTTACAATAGAAACATCTGAACCTGCTCCGACAGAAGGAGTTTCTGTGTCCGCTCTTGAGACAGTTCCAACAGAGTTTCTTTTCAGTAATGATTCTTTTCTTTTCCTCCAAGGTCTTGGGGCATTGAATGGGAGAGTGACCTTCTCCACAATAGTTGCAGCTGGGAGGGGGAAACTTTCTGACAACAACGTTATTGTCTCCTTGTTGGAAGTTGTTCCTTTGAGGATTAGAGTTGAAATTTTGCCTCTGGTAGAAGTTTCGGTTTTGTTGGTAGTTTTGGTTTTGCCAAAAGTTTGGATTCTGATTAAAGTTCCGATTTTGGTTGTACCCCTGATTTTGATGTTGTCCGTGAGTTATGTTGTAGTTTTGATTTTGTTGTTGATTTTGTTGTTGATTATTGGTTTGCTGCTGACTGGGAAGATATGGACTTTGAACAACGCTGTCTTCTTGTTTGACATTATTTGTCTGAACTTCTTGTTTTGGTTGTAAAAGATGTTGATGAGTTTGAATTTGCTGTTGGTCAGTGACCGTAAATATTCCATGGTTGTTAGTGACTGGTTGATTTGTTTCAACATTTTTGCTAAAATTTTGGACCTGTTTCAAGTTGATTGATGTTTTGTAGATAGTGACCAATTCGTCTTTAGGTTTTCTGAATGCTCCGGTGTTCAGTTGTTTCCAGTACCATTGGTAAATTTTCTCTGGGTCGGTTTCCCATTCAGATTGGAGAGATGGAGTGATTCGTCCTTTGAGGATCTCATAAAAGTTTCCTTGATCAAGTACGTAATGAACGCTGGGCCATATACGATTATGAATATGAAATATGTTTTGCTTTAAGACAGTTAGTTTGGCCACAATAGTTCACTATTTCGCCCATATATTGAGATATGGCTTGTTTAGAGTCGTTTGCTGGGCTTAGTTCTTCAATGTTATTATAAATTTGTTGGGTGATTCGATTTACATTTCCAAACTTGGTAAATAACATTTGTACCAGATCAAGGTAATTGTTTTCACCCTCTTTCTGATGAAGCCCGTTAATTACGGTTAGGATTTCGTCTTCAAAATGAAGGAGCAGGAGATCTCGTCATTCAGATGGAGTGAATTCCTCGGTAGGAGCTTCGTGAATTTTCCTGAATTTGTTCCCGACCCTATCAAAGTCATTGTCAAGTTTGGAATTCATTTTAAATGTTCTGAAATTTTTCCTGACCTTTTGAGTATAGTTCTGTATAAAGCCTTTGGAATTAGTATTGACGCATATTGATTTTCCTTGCCCGTATAGTTTTACCTGGCTCTCAATGTAGTTTTTGTCAAGTGGAAAAAGCTTGTTTAGAGATTCTTGATGTTTGGAGTTGGATTGAGGTTCAATACTTCTGTTTTCACCATTGTGATCCGAAGAGGATGTTCCGAGAGTAGATCCAGACGCATCGGTAGTTTCATTAATGTGAGAGATTATTAAACCTGCTTCAGCAGAGACTACATTTTCCCTTTGAGGGGTGGTTTGGTTGGAATCATTAAGGTTAATGACGCTAGTTTCAGTTTGAGGAGAGTCTGGAAATTCAATTGACAATACGTGTTTTTGAGTGTGACAAAGAGTGGTCCAGTTCTCTCTGAAATTTTTAGGGTGAAGGAATGCAACTTTTCGGAGTTCAGTTTTAAGAAGATTTATGGGTTCAGTTTCTTCTTGAGAGAGGAATTCTAGATTGGAGGATTCAAAGATAGATAAGAATTCAATAAAGGTGCTGAGGGCTTCATTAGCATAGTTGAGTTGAATTTCAGGGTTCTTTTCGAAAAGGCTTAAGTCTCCTGCACCCATGGCTCTAGATACGAAAAACAGTTTAGCGATGAGGTCTCCTTTAGGAGTGGTAAGTCTATTATTGGAGGATCTTTGAGTGGGTGTAGTTTGCAAATGATTGAGAGTATTTGACCTTTGAGGTCTTGAAATACTTCTAACAGTAGAATTTCTGGGGGTTCTGGACCCTCTTGGTCTCCCTCGTGCCATATGAAAGGTGATGTTTTAGATTAGCTTATTTGAATCCTATTGAAATTCTTTCTTTTGGAGGAGAGGTAAGTTAGAGTTCTCTTGATATTTTAACGAAGGGTTTGGAACTTCCCTTCTAGTTATGAGTATCAAGGAAAGTTTTTGATTTGATTTACACTACCTTTTTAAATGTGAGGGACTTTAAATTTCCACACAAGAGGATGAGAATGGTTGTCTACAGAGTCTAAAGAATATACACTTGTTCTCCAAGAATGATTGGTTAGTTTGGTGTACAGTGGTAAATTGAAGTATACACTAGGAAATTAGGAAGAATTCACATACACTTGGGAAGTTTCAAAGGGTTCAGGATGAATATACACTGAGGATTAAAGGGAATTCATGCACACTTGGGAAAAATTCACACTTGGTTCTTTTTTGGGATTAGAAACGGATGAGTATGCTTTTTAGTAGTTTAGAAATTTGAAGAATAGTTAAAATTTTCAACTGAATTTTTCTGATGAAGTTTGTTAAGAAGAGACGTGAAACCACGCTCTGCTACCAATTTTGTTGTGAATAAATCCCGACAAGATAAAGGTTAGATTTCAAAGTTAAGAAGTTTATAAAACGAGTTTGAAATAAAACACAAGACTTCAGTCGGGCTACGACCGGGGTGCAAAACACCCTATTTTAAAGTTGGTATATATTGGCACACAAAGAATCTTGCAAAATCTCGGAGAACGTTCATGCTCGACTCGGTGATTCGGACTGACTGGTAAAATATGAACTTGGAAAACAGGAAAACTGTCCTCCAAGGACAAAAAACGGCAAATGGAAATTGGTAACAAAATACAGCCTTGAGGGCTGTGGAAGGACATCTGTAATAAATTACAGCCCTGGAGGCTGCTGACCATCTGTGGGAACCAAGGTCTTCCAAGATTCTCACACAGATACTAAATGAAAGACTAAATTTGTCGGGGAATTCGGGTCTCTAAAGCTAGTGTATTGAATTTAATATACCTGTTGAAATATTTGCGACACACCAGACATCTTTGAAACTGTACAATTCAACCTTTTATGAGGGTAAACCACCTTCTCCCAAGACAATGAAATCAAGAAATCTTGTCAGTTCCTCTCTTTGTCCAATTGAAAAACAAAGCACTTGCAATCAAAACTTTGGTGTGAAAAGTGTGTTCTATTGTTTGAGGAATTTTGTTGAGTTGTGCTCTTTCCTGAACTGTTGTACATTTTGTCCTTACTTCAAATATTTTCTAAACCTTTTTTTGGGACAACTTGATATACAATTTCAAAAACTTTTTAATTAGAAATCCATCTAGGATTTCCGGCCTTGTCCCAGCCTGATTGAGAGTTTTATTTTAGATTACTTTCTTCTATTTTATTTATCCATCATGTCCTTCTTCAAAACTTTATGCTGCAGTAAGATATTCCGTATAACATGTTTCTTATATAAAGTCAGTTAAAATACTGTCTTAGTTGGTTGCTTTGGGGTTTTTCTTTATGAGCTGGCCATTCTGGAGTATTGCATGCTGTTTTTTGCAAAAATATGTCGTCACAAGTCCCCAGCAGATATTACTGAGAAATATTGCTTGAAATTCAAGTTGTGAATGTTATTGGGCATGCATGCTAACGTACAATATAATACCTAATGTTTGTAGAAATATCCTCCCCTCCTCAAAATTGCAGTGCCATAATGCAGGCACATCCTGGTACCTGCTATGGTGTCAGGATGTGCGCGCCTGGCAGCGTAGCATCCTCAACAATTACTTTTTCCTGTCTTCATTGGAGTAGTAAAACCTTATGAAGGTTATTTATAGAGAATATTATATAAGCAGCATCCTCATACTCTCTCATTAGATCAGTTGTGATTCAGCTGTGCATTTATTCCAAGTTATTCAAGCTCAAGCTTGCTGAGTTGTTATTCATTTATTCATTTATTCCCAAAATATATCTTACTCTTAAACTAGGAATTATTGATATTCAATGAGGAGACACTTTCTGAAATCTTAAAGGATCAAGATACATTTTTGGCCTTATATGATTTCTCTTCAAAGATTCTCTCTAAATTGTTCATTGAACTAAAACTCACACAGAAACAGGCTGAAGACCTCATATCAGAGGGATTATTTAGAACCAATCATTCATACATTTTTGACTGAATATTGCCTATTTTCCCCTCAAAACAAGGTCCATGCAGAACTCGTACACCTAAAAAAATATGCAAAAAAACTCAAGGGACCACAGCCGAAAAAATTCCTTAAGAACGAAGACCGAATAAAAATTCGTGATACAAAGAAAATCGATCGTTCTAAAGAGAGCCCACATTTAGTGAGTATACATGTTGTAAAATCAATCCGCGACTATGGAAATATTTTAATTTAAAATTTGCAGATATTTTTCACAGACTTAAATTTCGTATGTGATTCTGAGAATTTCCTTCTTAATCGTCAAGAATAATGTCGGCATTGATCCAATATGTTTTCAGTCACTTACGACTGTTACGACAGCAATAAATCTGGATTAATCTGAAGTTAACAATCCTGCCTCATATCTGATACAGTACAAACCCAATATAGCTATTGATGGTGATTATTAGGGGTTATCGACTTTTCTCCATTTCGTTTTGACTTCATCATCATCACCTGTATTGTAAATATTGTGTTATATATGAGACTCGAACTTGGGTTGGAATGAACAGATATAGTGAACACCTCGAAAGCGGAAGAAAAAGGCTCAACCTGAATAATGGAGACTCGCGCCTGGGGGCAAAATACAGCCATGCTTTCAAGGCTGCGATTTCTTGAAGTTCAATGGGCTCTGAAAAAGAGTTCTTCTCCATCATGTGTGTTAGGAATGTTATGAAGAAATGAAACTAAATGATTTGGTTGGGCTACAACAAGGGTAAAGTTTTGCACTATTATAATGTGTTTGTAATTTTTACTTTGAAAATGCACTTTGAAAATCTTGCAAATTCTTTCAAGTATCATAAACAAGAGCTCAGGATGGAATGTCGTGAGAAATAGTGAGAGTGAAAAAATGAAAATTATCCTTCAAGGATAAATAAGAGCATTGTATTGTACACATTAACCATTCAAGTTTTCCTGAATTTTGGAATTGATGCAAAACCTTGGAGGTTTGAGAATAGGTGTGCAAACCAGAGTTTCTTCAGATTCTCACAAAGATGTGCAAGGACAAGTTTTTGTAGAATTTGGATTCTTGCCTTTGATGATTTAGGGTGACAAAGTACAGTATACCTCTGCTGTTTTTTGTGCAACAATGTGCATCCCTTGTATTGTTGTTGCTTGATGCTTGCTTCTGTTTTTTTGTTGTTGGGAAATTACACATCCGCACCAAAAATCTTGTTTATACAAACCAGATAAAAATGTAAGCACAAACAAATCCTCATAAACTTGAAAACCAGTAACAAATAAAACCACCAGACGTCTTTGAAACTGTACAATTCAACCTTTTATGAGGGTAAACCACCTTCTCCCAAGACAATGAAATCAAGAAATCTTGTCAGTTCCTCTCTTTGTCCAATTGAAAAACAAAGCACTTGCAATCAAAACTTTGGTGTGAAAAGTGTGTTCTATTGTTTGAGGAATTTTGTTGGGTTGTGCTCTTTTCTAAACTGTTGTACATTTTGTCCTTACTTCAAATATTTTCTAAACCTTTTTTTGGGACAACTTGAAATACAATTTCAAAAACTTTTAAATTAGAAATCCATCTAGGATTTCCGGCCTTGTCCCAGCCTGATTGAGAGTTTTATTTTAGATTACTTTCTTCTATTTTTTTTATCCATCATATCCTTCTTCAAAACTTTATGCTGCAGTAAGATATTCCGTATATAACATGTTTCTTATATAAAGTCAATTAAAATACTGTCTTAGTTGGTTGCTTTGGGGTTTTTCTTTATGAGCTGGCCATTCTGGAGTATTGCATGCTGTTTTGTGCAAAAATATGTTGTCACAAGTCCCCAGCAGATATTACTGAGAAATATTGCTTGAAATTCAACTTGTGAATGTTATTGGGCATGCATGCTAATGTACAATATAATACCTAAAGTTTGTAGAAATATCCTCCCCTCCTCAAAATTGCAGTGCCATAATGCGGGCACATCCTGGTACCTGCTATGGTGTCAGGATGTGCCTGGCACCATAGCATCCTCAACAATTACTTTTTCTTGTCTTCATCGGAGTAGTAAAACCTTATGAAGGTTATTTATTGAGAATATTATCTAAGCAACATCCTCATACTCTCTCATTAGATCAGTTGCAATTCAGCTGTGCGTTTATTCCAAGTTATTCAAGCTGGAGCTTGTTGAGTTGTTATTCATTTATTCATTTATTCCCAAAATATATCTTACTCTTGAACTAGGAATTCCTAAAAGTAATCCTGGTCCTGTCACGGACTGATTAACTTGTTTCAGTTATCTAACACTTGACACTAAATTATATTGGAGACTTCTGTCCTCAATAAATGTGTCATAAATGGGACACATTTTATTCAAAATGACACCATGCCAGGCTAATCAATTTTTTTTAAGTTTTACTAACAACATTTTTCAAGCTCATTTCAAGTCCCGCGAGGGTAGAATGACGTTTTCGCAACCTGTTTATGGCTTTCAAACTGCACATACAAAATCGCACATGATTTGTATACCTTATAAATCAGCAAAGAATCCGTTATCTTCGCCAATTTTCTGTTAAATTCCCAAGAAAAATTGGTGTGAATTATCGCCAATTTCTGTTTGGTGCGTCATGATTTGAAATTTATGTTTGTATTTGTTTGGGTGCCTCAAAAAAGCGATAAATGCTCAATTTCGAGGAATACAGTTGAAGACATTTTCATCGGTGCTCTGGGATTATTGAATTGTGTCATTATAGCAAATAAATCCATGTAAAATCATTAAATGAACTGCCTGAAGTAACCTCTTTAGTCTTATCAAGGACAAAATCAAGCCTTCAGAAAACATAAAATTTAGAAAAATTGACTGGCTTCTAAAATTAATGCCTGTGCTAATCATCCGTTTTAAAGAATTGAAATTCATCATTCGAACTCAAGTACTGGAGAATAAACTGAAATGTACATGGATATAAGATAATTTCAATCCTGTGGTTTTTCCTTGTTCCTTTATTCTAAAATCTGATCTAACTTATTTGCAAAGATTTCTCAGAATCTCCTGGCAATTGTAATATAATTGAAAATTTTGACCTGCGGGAAAAAAATCGAAAAATTATTTCCCGTGTGCTTGAATTTTCTCACGGTTTGAAATAAACGTAAACCAAGATGAAAGCCACTAAAAGAGAAGAAAAATGGAGAACAGTTCCATAAAATATGCCCATTAAATATCTTGAAGCGTTTTAATGACATGATTTGTCCTGCAATGGCGCACATATCCGGGAATTTTAAAAATTATTTATATTATTCCATAAACATTCTTCATTTTATCATCTCGAAAAATATCGAGTGAGAAAATGTCCCTCATAGTGAACCACGAAGAAAAATATTGGAAGAAATTGTCTTTTTCTGCAAAAACAAAAACTCACATGAATATGAAAAGAAATTTATAAATTGTGCCCCAGGTGTTCCATCGTAAAATCAAGAAATTCCCACGGAAAATTCCATAAATTTCAGACGACCTTCGAGAAATCGTCAACTTTCGCAGCGTCATTCATTGAGAAAATATTTGCGCAAACTCGAAACCGTCAATATTCCTCAATTTCTAAAGCGAATGCGAAAAATGTTTTCTCTCAGCAGCAGCTGAAATTGCCTCTTCAACCAGAATAACGTTTCGCTGAAAATGTTCTCGAATTTGAGTAACGGATTTAATTATTCAAAATCTACGAAGTTGCTTCCAGTCCATGCAACAGACGAGTCATAATAAGGAAGTAAGTTTTAATTCCATCAATCATAATAATTTATAGAAGGAAGAGCTATGATTTACAGTATTTTTCGTAAACTATATCAAAAGTGCTCAAGAGCACTTTAGAGAATAAATTAGCTTTATTATATATATAAGAAAATTTTAGAATATATATTTTCCAATTATGATGTCTATAATTACAATACAGTACATTATAGAATATAGTCAACCCCCGTCTAATGGACTTGATTTGTGCAAGGGACAAGTCTGTTAGACAAAAAGTCCTTTACACGAATTCAATTACATAAAAAGTTAAAAATTTCAATTTTCAACACTAATTTTAAACCAAAAGAAGTCTGTTTGGCAGATTTTGTCTGTTGGGCGGGAGGAAAAACTGCTTGCAGAGCTGGTCTGTTTGGCAAAAATCCCTTACACGGGAGGTCTATTAGGCGGGGGGCCACTGTATATTCAGGCTTTAAATATAGTGACTTCATTATAACGTATATTTTAGATTATATNGGGGGGGGGGGATAAGCGAGGCGTTTGTGTTGGGCGGGGACCCATTGCCCTTGATAGCCGCAGGCGCTCAACGGATCCGCGTTGGATGCCTTTGTTTTTCGGCGTCCCCTTGCATTGGAAAGATTTTTTTTTCCTGTTCATTTTCATTCCTCTTTTTTTTTAAATTGAGATGTTTCCTTTTCTTGGCAAGAGGCTTTTTTTCGTCTGTGCTTTAAAAAATACACTGGGACCCCAAAATATACGGATGAGTCGAAGTGGGGACGGTTGAGGCGTGAAAAATTTAGCTCTTACATTCGGAGATTGTATCCAGATATACTCACACTTTTCCAAAATTCTTACACTTTGTTTTTCCAGATAATACTGATGTATCTTGAACACATTGAGCTATTTATTTTTTAAAATACAGTGAGACCCCCAGATGCGGACATAATTGGTGCATCAAGAGTGTCCCTAAGTTGGAAGNAGCTATTTATTTTTTAAAATACAGTGAGACCCCCTGATGCGGACATAATTGGTGCATCAAGAGTGTCCCTAAGTTGGAAGTCAAATCTTGTTTTCCCATAGACTTACATTATATAACTTTTAATTGGTGTTTTATGGAAGAAATATTCTTCAAAATTGCATGAAAAACATTTTTGCCACTTGAATTTGATGCAATGAATATATTTTCAAACCAATAAGGACATTTGGAACATTGAATAGTGTTCCTCTTTACAGTACATAGAAAAGTTGGCATATGGAAAAATAACATCCATGTCACAAAGAGAGCTAGAAGGAAGTCCCTCTGTGCTATAGGGCATTTTTTAAATTACCTGAATGGATGGGAGAAGTACCAAAGAATTTTTCTTGCAAAAAAATGTTCCGAGGTCAAGTCAGTGTCCTCATGTTGGGGCTTTTTTATGATTTTTTCTTTAAAAATAAATGTCCCCATGTCAAATCATCCCCATGTTGAGGCGTCTGCATGTGGGGGTCTCACTGTAAAAAATTATGGAAACTAAAAGTTGGCTTTTCTCCTAATAACACTTTAAACACATTTTTACTAGCTATAATACATGATTTTAATTTTTCATTCTGAGAAACCTTTTTTCAAGCCCACCTTCCTAAGTTTTGGATGACACTAAGCTATAGCTGCTTTAGAGGTGCTTAACTTAATTTTTACAAGCAGCAGACAATTTTATACACCTATACCATAAACTTTATTGAGCAAAACGTTTTCAAGTCTGTGAATATTTTATGAAACTTTGCTGGTCCACAGAATTTTTTTTGGAAATTTGCCAGTCTGCAAAAAATGTTATGGAATATTTGCCGGTCTGCAGACCCAAAAAGGTTGAGGAACACTGCAAGTCTATGCAGTTTTGACATTTGGTACCCAACCAAAAGCCCCCCTGCCAAAAGCCTCCCTTAGGCCCTTAGGTCAAAAGCCCCCCTCCCCAGAAAGCCCCATAGGTCAAAAGCCCCCCTGCCAAAAGCCCCCCACCACTTTTTTTTATAATTGGATGTAAGTTTCATAATAGTGCTTTGTGGCCCTGAGAAGGGCTATTTGGTTTCATTAGTCCTCAAAAGGACTGTTTAATAATCATCTTCAAAATTGCCTCCTGCTGCCTCTTCCAGAACTGTAGATTTTGCAGAAGTCAGAAAATGATGATGCTTTGAAATTCAAAGAATCACTGATGACCATTGCAGGTGAAGAGTCCCTTCATATACTCAACTTACCAACATATTGGTACTTGGCCTTGTTCTGGGCCTGCTGGTGAAAGGTGCAGCTCACCATCAAGAGTTACAAGAATACCTGGTGAAAGGTGCAGCTTACCATCAAAAGTTACAAGAATACCTGTAATCCCCAATTTTTGAACCTAGGGGGGGGGGGCTTTTGGCAGGGGGGGCTTTTGACCTAGGGGGCTTTAGGCAGGGGGCTTTAGGCAGGGGGGGGGGCTTTCCGGGGGGCTTTTGGCAGGGGGGCTTTTGGACTACACCCTGACATTCTTGGTAAGGTAAATCAACGTACAGTATATATTCTTATAGTTTTTACATTTAAAAAGTCAGAACGCTTTTGGTTCAATCATTTTGATGATTTTTGAAAAAATGTATAAATGCGTACTCGTCTATTTACAAAGTAAAACAAAATCTAGTTCCCGAGAGGTCGATAAAATTAATCATTCTTGTCCTTAAATTTATGCCGCAATTTCTTCGTTGTATTTATACATATTTTAATTTTTTTTGACTGCTGGAAAACTCAAGGTTTGATGTCGGAGATGAAGCCTCCGAGGTGTTCCATGTGAGGGTCGTCTGGTGCTCGTGGGTCTTTTTGTCTTCTACTGATTTTCTAAAAAAAAATAACTTGTTTCACAACCTGGTGATGATAGAGTTCAGCTCCGTGAGAAGAATAGGATGAATGGTTCGAAAGTTTTGCTTTTGCCTCAAGACAAATTTCTGAGTCATCTCATCAGTAGAAATTCAACACGACTTGAGGCAAGGACTTTGTAAGTGAATATTTGTCTTAATGATTGCACAGTATCATTGAACCAACATTTTCAAGATCCAAGTTTATTTTCTTATTTAGAAACGGTCTTCACATTCAGGGAATTTTCATTTGAAAAATATTCTAAATTTCAATGGGACCCTGTAGTGTAACATAAAACTTAAAAAAATGTGTAGACGCGGTAGTGAAACTTTATATTATTGACGTAAAATGATTCAAATCTCATATTTTTTTCCTGTTACCAGGGGTACCTCACAATTTAACCTCCCACAATTTGACTCTCCTAGCAATTCAATGGTCAAATTTTACTTCCAATTCAATCTCTGCCGCAGAATTTGACTTCCTTTGGCCACTTTTTTCCACAGTTTTGTGCTGATATTTCTCAATTTTGCAAAGTGTCTTGCAATTTGACTGCTTTACTGCAATTTGACACTAGTCTGACAATGGATTTGGGTCAAATTGAAAAATAGAACTTGTATATTTTCTAGACGGGAAGGCATGACTGTCATCAAAGTTTGACTCCAAACTTTGGAGATGGCTTTCAAATGCAAAGTGTTCACTGCAGAAGAGATCTGAAGTAAGAGAGTTGAAACTGTTGCCTTTCTTATAGCCCCAAAAACGTTTGAATATTGTATTCAGAGCTTAAACTTATTGAATGTTGGCCAAGGCATAGTGAAATCCACAAGTTGAAATAAGTTTCTGAGTGTCTTTAGAAAAGTATGTATGTGCATTTCTGTTAGAAATATAAACTGAAATCGTGTTTTGCACTTTTGCATGTAAAAAGAAAGCTATCATCATAGAACCCATCATCAACTTTTGCAATAAAAGCTGCGCAATTTTCAATTGTTTCCTTTGTCAGAAATCATTTTTCAGACATCAGCATGCGGTTCTCATCAATTCTGCGAAGAACTCTGTCCATTCATCCCCGCGGAATGGAATACTGTATAAGGAATAGATGAGTGCAGTTTCAAGTGCCGGACAATGATTTGGCAGTATACAATAGGTACGTTTTTTGCTTTGTTTTTGTTTCTATTTTGGCTTGGCTTGATCGTGTGTCTGATGAGAATAAACGACCGCGTTTCCCGTCAGGCTTGAATCGGAGCCAGGGTCATGCTGTGAAACGCACGCGATTCTACTGCAGCTTGCATCAGGGGCACTTCAAAAGGTTCTTCAAGATTTTCAAGCAAGATAACGAAAAACTTTTTAAATATTGTTGAGAATATTTTTTTGGTTTTGAGTTTCAAAATTTGCGCAAAAATAGTTTCCTTCTGTATATATTTGGAAAGGCCTGTCATAATCAATGGAAGCAACAAAAAAAATCGTCCAGCACTTTTTTTGTTTACTTTACAGTAATTGGGTGCAGAATTGTAACAGACAAAGTGGATTATGTCTGCTGTGGATAGAATGCACACAGAGAACCTCATCAAGTAGTAGAGCGTCCACAGTGCAGACGAAAAAATGAAAAAAGGAATGTCAGAAGTGGGATGCAAACCCATGCCTGCAGAACCAGACTGTGACCTGAACGTAGAGCCTTAGACCGCTCAGCCATCGTGACAACTTAATGTAATGGATGAGAAACAAACAGTTAAACAAGGTGCAAAATTGATAGGCCACAGACACACATTACACAATGTCCTTATTATTGCCCCCCAGACCCCTGTAGGATCCTAATGCTTGTTCCTCCCACTGTGGACATTAAAGGTTTTTCCTTCTCTCAAAATGTTTATTTCAATCATAGAGAGCCGTCTTCATACACCATCATTATGTGAGGGTTAATTAACAACTCTCTTTTTATTACTTCTTCATTTTTACATACATTGAGAACCCCCATGTACAGACACCTTAACGTGTGGACAATTTGACATACTGACACTTATTTTCCTATAAAAAAAATGCATGAAAAAGGCCCAACATGCAGTCACTGACTCAACAGGCAGATATTGTGTTTTAAAATTGCAAATACCTTTCAGCGGGCTGAATTACAAGAAACAAGTACTGTATTTCCAACCCTGAGTTATATGTAAGAAAAGTTCATTGGCACTTCTCTAATTACTTTACCATCCATTTAGCTAATTTTAAAAAATTACCTCCAGCATAGATCTCTATTTATTTTCCTTCTCTATTTTTGACTTGAATTTTATTTTGACAGAGAATGCCAACATTTCAATGTACTTTACAGAGGTACAGTAATCAATGCTCCAAATGCCATTACAGTATTGAGTTGAAAGATATTTATTTGATCAGTTTCAATTGGCAGACACATTTTAAAAATTTTTTCATAGAATTCTGATGAATACTTCCTCCATAAAACACTAATTAAAATTTATATGATGGAAGTCTGAGGAAAGATAGATAAGACTCCACTTAAGGGCATTTTGACTTTATTTGGAAACTCTTGATGCACCTATTATGTCCACATGTGGAGGGTCTCACTTGAACCTCTCTGATGGAGGTACCTTTTTTTGAAAACTTGCGAAAGATGATATATTTTTCAACCTTGAATGTACTGTACTACAGTATGTGTAAAGTTTTTTTGATAATTGCTCAAAACCCAAGAGTTACCACAGTTTTAAGATAGGTCTGGTTTATTCTGGACCATATCCAGTTAATTTGAAATATGAAATTCTTGTAGTGATGGAGTGAATTTGTAAGCTGTACTCTATTTTTTCTTGACTTAGTACAGGTTACATCTCTTTACATCTTGTCCACAATAATTTTCTCTGTGTAAAATTTTGTGGGCTCATGATGAAGTTTTCTCCCTCTGTCATAAGGGTTATCTACAACTGAATTATCTTTAAAAAACTTTTTCTGGTATACCTGTATACATTTCATTGATGGTTTAACACCAAAAAAGAGATAAATTCAAAAGGAATGAATCATGTCCACCATCCAGCATTGCATAATAGTTCAAAAGACGGGCGCCGCCGAGTTCAGGGTCGCCACATCAAGTTCAGGTTCCTCTTGTCGGTGTGATGGGAAAGCATCCCAGCATGGCGGCTATTGCACGAAATCCCTCCGCCTTCTTTCCTTCCTGCATATATTGTACGTATGTAGTCCGTGATGCATCAATGTCCCATCACTCACCCGAGTAGCAATTGGGATCCAGTTGAGCAGACGAGGGACGACGAGAACCCATAGAACAGTACATCAGAGATTGGAATACAGTGGGTTCCCCCATAAAAAAATAATAATTGTTTCCCCGGGGGATTTTTGCTATGCGAAAATTTCCCAAGGAGTATTTTTTTTAATTGCCTCAAGGTTGCGTTGAAAATTTTTCTTCAGGGAACTACAGAAACTTTTTTTTTACTATATAGGTATACACAATTATCGCCATGTGAAAATTTGCTAATGAGGATGAAGAAAATTGCCTCAAGGTTGCATTGCAATTTTTTAAATCAGCATCGGAAACTTTTTTTGGACCAAACCTACAAAACGTTTGCTAGGCAAAATTTTTTTAATGAAGATTAAAAAATTTGCCTATAAAGGTTAAATTGTATAAATAACTTGTTTCAAGAAAAAACAGAAAATTTGTTCTTATACTAGACTCTGACAAAATTTTTTCTTTGCAAAAATGTTGCTTTGCAAAAATTTTCTTATAATGGGAGCAAAAAAAAAGCTTCAAGGTTGCATCAAAATTTTTTTTCCAGGCTACACCGAAACTTTTTTCAATCTGCCAATAAAATGTTTGGAATGCGCAAATTTTCTTATGAGGAAAAAGAAAATTGGTTCAAGCTTGCATCGGAAATTTTTGTTTTTGGAAAATATAAATTCTGTATACTTGAACTAAAAAAATCGGGGGGAAATTTTTGGCAACTTGGATGGCTCCAGACTCATTCACTTTTAGAGAAAATGTGTGCCTATACATTGGGCTAAATAAAAATTTCACATCTGTTTAATCTAACCAGCACTTTTTGAAATTCTAGTGGTTTGACCTTGAAAGGTCAAGAAATGTACCTCTTTTTTTCTTCTGTGTGAAACATTTTATAATTGTTCATTATTCCAGGGGTTTCCTCCATCCTTCACTTCCACTCATGTTTACTCAGAAAATATTCGAGTTTTTGTACTGAAGAACTATATAAGTGCGTAAAATTACATAAAAAGAAGAAACCTTTTTACAACGACACTAACTATTTACCCTACGTCTTTAAAGATTTACGCCAAAAGTTCAATATGTCCTACGTAAAGTTCGTGTAAACCTTCGTATCACGAAAATGTGGAGCAAATAAAATATAGTTGGTTTTCCCACCAAGAACAAAGAAAAGCGAATGCAGTCAATGTTTTCTTTTACACGACCGGAAAAGAGTCATTTATCCAGAATAATGTATCGGAATTACCAGCAGGTTGGAAGAAAGACTTTATAAAAACACTGATATATACGTGCCTTCCTGAATGATGACCGTGAACCCTTTCAAAAGCCCCTCTTTCTTATCTGTTCAGATGCTTCTTCTCTCAACTACATCCAGCGTTGTCTTATAACTTGGTATACAGCCTTGAAATCATCATGCTGTAGGATTCACTTTTTCCTTCAATCAACTTTCAAAAGCCCCTCTTTCTTCTCTGTTCAGATGCTTCTTCTCTCAACTACATCCAGCGTTGTCTTATAACTTGGTATACAGCCTTGAAATCATCATGCTGTAGGATTCACTTTTTCCTTCAATCAGCACCATAAAATGCCAGGTATTGGATTTTCTGGATATGATCATGGTACAGTAGTAGTGCTGAATAGCAATGTTCTGTTGTGAACCTGAGAAAGTAACTGAATTTTTACAATTTATTTGCAATATAAAAGTTTTATGTTGGTGTAAAGGGGCCCAAAAATTTCCTTTTTGGTATTGAAAGCAATTATTTGTCATAATGATATTTTTTGAAAAAAAAAATTCTAGATACCTGATACCTGTAAATGTCTGGGTTCTCTATTGCAGTGTTCTCCAACCCATGGTCCATGGACCAGAAACAATCTGCAGAAGTTTTTTGCTGGTTTGCAGGACATTTTTTGCAGCATAAGGAATTAAGAAGAGTAGCAATCAAGTCTGTTATCCTTTTCTAAAATTTTGGATAGACAATGGCAGTTGAAATTATCTGATTAATACCTTATATAAAAGTTGGCTTTTTTCTTAATAACACTTCACAAAAATGTTCACCTGCTGAAATTAATTACAGTATTTAAATTTGTTCATTTTGAGAAACATTTCTTCAAGCCCATCTTTTTAATTTTTTGAAAACATTTATCTGTATGTAGTTGCTTCATTGGTTCTTGATTTTTGCAAAACTGATGAACTGTTTGAATACCTGCAACGAAATCTTTCAAGCAAAAAATTTTAGACCCTGCAAGAACTTCAGGAAAATTTGCCAGTCCATAAAAAAAAATTATGGAAATTTGCAATTCTGTAGTATCAAAATGGTTGGGGAACACGGATCATGTGTGCTGAATCATTAATGCGCAGAATGTAATTAAATTAATGTATTTCAAAGTTTGCAAAAATATTACCGCCATCAGATATTTAAAAAGTATTTTCCTAATTTTTCCCTCCTATAACTGCTGGGAGGCCAGCCCCATTATCAGTGAATGGAATAAAACCTTTTCAAGCGTCTCCTTATCCTCTATAATCTATACTATACAGTCTACACAAGGTTATGAAGTCCAGTCTTTGGTCGATTGTTCAGTTGTTGAAAAAGAAAAAAATTAGAATATAAGTCTGTGAAGTGCAGAATAGAAATAAGAAGAAGGAAGCACACAATTGAGTGACCTCGCAATGCTGCCAGAGAGCATCTCCTGTCCATTCCCATTTGAATGACAAAGCTGTTTTTCCGAATAGAGGGTATCAGTTTAATCACCTCAAGCATATGGGCTTGGTCTAGTCTTCACTTCCGCATCCAATTTCCGGATTTATTTATTTTTGCTTTGCTGCTTGACAGAAAATATAATAAAATTAATTTGGTATTTCAAAGTCTTGAAGTATAGACTCTCACTCAAAATTACACAGGCAAGAGAAGAGCAGTTGAACATTCTCAAGGTAAAGTTAACTAAAGATGATGGGTTTCGTTTAATTCGCTGTGTGACTTGTGGTATAATTGGCTAATTTTGTTCTTAGCTTCACGAGACTAATGAAATTCAATTTTCGAAAACTTCATCTGACCGCACCCTGTCAACAAAAATGTTCCTTGAAGCGCAGATATTTTACGAGCCAATTTTCCTTAAAATGAGACTATTTCATTCGAATAAAACCGAGCTCCGTATTTTTTCATTTGGGACAAAGAGTGAAAGAAAGTATGGCAAAGTGGCTCGTAATTTACTGAAAAAGTTCTCAGCAGATTTATCTTTTATTTAATAATGTTGCAGTGTACCCCAATCATAAACAATTTCAACTGCTGGTGAAAATCAATCTTGCTTTCTCCATAAAATCTCTGAAACTGCGCGTTCAAATATGAGTACAATAACCAAATATACACTGAATTTTTATTTCCTAAGCACACTAAACTGAGGTTACAGTAACCGAAAAAATACCCCAAGAGTAGCAATGATATCAGACCCATTTCTTCTCGAAACTACTGCAATCAAATTTATCTGTACGCCGATATTGATTATTGTTGTCAGTTCAATTGAAGAAAACAAATTGATCACCTGCTGTGAGAAGGAAAAAGGCGAAGTTCAGACTGGAAGAAAAGTTTTACCCTCGTAAAATTTTGACTCACGATTTCAGCGAAAAATCTGGGCTGAACAAAGACAAAAATATGAAAAATTGTCGCTACATTATCTTTTGTTTTTGGCACATCTAAGTTTGCATCAGCATCGACACGGTTTTCCCGAAAAAAAAAAAAATCTACACGTTGAAAAACTGTTCAGCCAAGGTCCTCTAAATTCTGAAGTACCCTGTTTCGCCTTTTCCACAAATTTCGAGAATATGCTCCGGAACGTTAAATTCTTTATTTCTTGCTCAAACAAATTGCGCAAAAACCATTAATCCACAGGAGGGCTTGTCGGCCGGTTCCTAAAATGTGCGCAGATGTTAAAATATTTAGGTGAAGGTCACTTTCCTGTTCAAACTATTTGCGGTCTCTATTCTCCTAAATTTATTTTACAGTACTAAAATCTGTCCTCAGGCTTTAAACAACAATTACAAGTTCTGTTTAGTTGTGAAGTGGATTGATGAACGAAGTGAAACTCCTTTTTTGTACTTGTGCTGACATCTGATGCAGAGACTAAACGTTATCTTTGCCATGATGTTTTTGGTGAAACTAGAGGTCGCTAACATGTATCCGAACGATATAAAAAGCGCCACTTCCTGAATACAAAAAAAACAAAAAACGCAACTTCGAACCCTATGATTTCCACGCAAAGAAACTTTTTAAATGCAGTTCACGAGTAATAAATGTACGCAAGTGTGAACCAGTTTTGTTTCCATTCCCACAGCTGCTTCGAAGGATTCGACTTCTATCAATTGTTTTCCTTGGTTTCAAATAAGATGAGGGAGATTGTTTTGTTCAAAACAAAGAGGATCAGAATAATACGGTAAGTTTCACAATATGATGTAAGAGATGCTGTATTAGCTTATAGGTTAGATTTGCGGACAGTTGGTTTGGTCAGATTATATATACTGTAGTATTTGATAATCTGTTGACTTTTTTTATAATTTGCACTTTTGTACAATAATCATTTCGTGCCTCATTTCGTCAGCTTTTCATACAGCTCAATTGATTTTTCCATGTTGGGTTATGCTATACCACATTTACTCAAGTTAGATAATGTACATTTGAATTTTCTTGATTTAAATTCGTCCTAAACCTTGTCGCCATGTAAGCTGGCGAACTTCTGTTACCGGTCCAAAATTGATTTTTCTGCTACTTAATGGCAATGTTTTGCATGACTGATGATTTTTCTTAGATTAATGGACTTGGTTCCAAAATAAACTAAAATTTTAAATCTATCCATCACAGTTATGACTTGCATCATGTGTCCTGGTCTTCTCTTTAAAAACTTCCTATTTTATCCCTGTTTTTTAATCTTCAAACCCATGTACTACGTCCAGCAGATAACTCGGGTAAGTAAGTATTTTGAGAAGGATTTTTCCTCCTCTCAACTCTTCTTTTGATTTAAAAATTAGTCGCTTTGCAGTCTTCATCGCGAGAAATCGCTTCTCTTTTTCATTTCTTTTTCACAGCATGCTTTAAAATATATCTGGGTTTGGATTTGTGCACAAATTGGTTTCATTGTGTGTAGTGTTTTTGTTTATAGTGTTCCTTTCAAAAGATGACATATTTTTGCTATTAATTTACAACATGAATCCTAAAAAAAAAAACTATGAACTAGTTCACAAAGATATTGTCTTGCAATTGGACTGCTTTGCAATTCAAGCCTAACTCTGCCATGGATTAGGGTCAAATTGTGGGGCACCACCTGTATCAGTGGGAAAAATTGAATCCACATGCAAGAGAGATTCCTCAATTCTTGATTCTCAGCCACAAAAAAACTAAGGCACAGGTCTTAATCCAGGATACATTTTTGGACAAATTTCTCACAACAAAATGTGCTGGATGGTGCCTTATATTGGAAGGCGCGTGGCTTATACTCAAGTGGATGTATGCAGCATATGTGTAGGATGTCCAGTTTTATTTTATTTTGTGGAGTGTGTTCTCTTCTGTTTTTGTCATTTGTTTGTGCTTTGTTTCATGATATGAAGTGATTGAATGTCTTGGGGGGAGTTGAGTTGGGTGGGGAGGGGGTTTGGATGCAGGAGTCTTGGTTGTGCCTTGTGAACGCTGAAAAGCGGCAAATAAAGTTTTCTGTTCATTCATTCATTCATTCATACTCAAGTAAATACAGCAGTAAATTGAAACAAGTGTTTTTGGAGTTCAACTGTGCATTCACATTTCGACATTTTTTTTAACGACGATTTTCATCTGTTTAACAAGATCCTAAAAATACCAGCTTGCAGCGCAAAGCAGAAATGTCTTAATCTATTGAGCTCAAGTTTTTCTTCAAATTGCTTGTTATATTGCTGCCTCAGGATATAATGAATGACTCGTCATTTTTGTCAGAAGAGCCCGAGTCGGTCTATGACGTACATGCCGTACCGATCTAGTCTCTCCAGAATGCCAAAGATCGACAAACCCGTGAGGAACCCTAGGATCCCACCCAACTCCCCGATGAATGTGGTCACATCGTACGCGTAATACTCTTCCATGTGCACAATCTCGGCCGTGGATAGAAGGAGGGAGAGAGACCCATAAGGTCTGGTGCCGTTCTGCAGAGCAGAATTCACAGAACGTCCCAGGACACTCATGTCAAAGCGGAGATTGGTGCAGGAGCGGAGACAGTGTTTGCATCTGGACTTGATGAGGGCTTGGGTGGCACTGGATGGTGACCTACCACTGGCGCCCTCTTTCATGGTAGGCTGCATCATGCGAAGGATGGACTCGGCTGCGGAGAAGTTGGTGCAGAGTGGTACTTTCAGCTCCATCCAGGGGAACCTGCACTTGTAAGGGTTCTCGTCCACCAGGATCTTCCAGAAGCATTCAATGCCACACTGATGATGATTTAAAAAAGAAAAGAAACCCCATCAAGAACAAATACAGTTGAAGTTTTTTATTTCAAACCTCCCTAATTCAAATTTTTTTAAAGTCTTCATTTGAATTTCCCTATAGAAACAATGTATTTTAAAAACCTTTTCAACTTTTGAAGGCGTTTCCTCTCAAACCTCTGTTATCAGGCTCTCAATTGATGTTTGAAATTACAATGACTTCAATATGTCTCCTTGGTCCATATATTTAATACCTTGCAGTCATAATGTATTACTGTATTAAATTAGGTCTAACAACTTTACTTCGAAGAGGAGATTTCTTATCCTTATACTGCTGGGTTTATGCAGTGAAGACTCCTCAAGTTTCTATAAAAGAATTTTAGCCTTTATTCTTGGATTCAATAAATATGAGTGACAATGTAGCAACATAAGTTCTGACAGCAGTGAACTGAGTGCAGTGAGCATGCATACATAGCAAGGCAGGCAGTGGCTTTATAGACTTCACAATCCAAGGTTGGGCAAGGTGCTGGTCAGACCCAGATCCGACCTTTTTTCAGAAAGAGTTGCATAACTTGGTGGCATGTGACTTGGCACAGCATTTCATTGGGAATGTGAAAGTAGGAAACACATGACTGCTTCATGCATTGCCTGTTAGCAAGGATGAATGACATAAATTCTTTGATGACACCTCCTTAACTCAAATGTTCTGAAGCTGTTTGGTCCATTTCTTCTGGACACAGGAAAGATGAGATAAAAAACAATAGAAAATATAATATGATGTGTTTTAAAAGGAAGTGAAATATTAATTGGGCAAAGCAATTCGTGATCCAAGTTTGGCATCCTGTCAACTCATAAAAGAAGAAACTTAAGGCCCAGAATATCCTCTTCTTTGTCTATCTATCCCACAAAAAATGCTTGCTTCCCTAACTGCATGTAAACCAATCTGACTTGATTTGTTTGCTTGGTCCCTTGAAATTTGACTCAGAGAGCAAGAGAGGTTTGGCTGTATGATTATTAATGATTCCTTAGAATAATCTTGATCTAATTCAAATTCCATTGGAACCAAAAAAATCAACTTTGACATGTTTAGAATGAGGGAAAGTGGAATTTTTCCATTTTCTATTCTATTCCCCTTTCTATTTTATAGCAAAAATAAAAATTTCTTGCAAGAAATTCTAGCTTTTGTCTGGGATTAGGATGTTTCTCCCCAAGGAAAATCATTAACACAGAGAAACGTGGAAACTTTCAGCCAAAACAGGAAAAAGAGCTGCATCAATGGTACTGTATTCTGCTTTTTCAGATGCAATATGCAAAAGAAAAATGGGCATCTCAATTGACATTGTCAGGAAAAAATCCAAAGACAAGTAATTCTTGCACAAATCTCTTAAGGCGCCAGACAAAATTATCGACGCATTTTTTCGAGCCTGAGAACCGAACCCAGGTTCGGTTCCCAGGCTCTCCCAAGGACAGTTTTCCCAACTTCCAAAAGGAAGGAATGAAAGTGGCCAAATCCGGCCTT
>CAJPEX010003819.1:0-18371 GCA_905338405.1 Notodromas monacha
CGTATATTTCTGGTTTACCTCAGTCAACGCCAGACACACAAATGAATGTTAGTTCAATGCACGCAAGTACCCTTTATAGATTCTACACGTTCCAGACGCAACTGCGCGAACAGGATGCAACCAAATCAAAAGTAGGGCAGGTAAATGACCGCTGTCTAGACAACTGACCTTGTGCGCTTTGGAGCGACGAGTTGCTATGCAACACCGTACCATGATCTGCGTTTTAATGCGCACGGTATTATTGCTCTTTTACAGGACACAAGGTCTTGGATCACACCGGGTATATATTATAAATATAAATTACATATTTACACTCGCGACTTCGGCGGAATAGGCTTCTTCTAAATTAGCATTTAGAAGAAGGCAGTGCAGGTCGTTTGTCACTGTCGACAAATAGCAAGTTGAAAAGGAGAAACGCGCAATAATGACCATCACGCATTAATGCAGGCCAACGTGAGAGAGGGGGAACCAAAACAAAAGGGAAACAGCTGCAAGGAAACAAATACCTTGTAGAGAAGGATCTCTCTCCAAATAAGGAGACAAGAAAATAATCGCAATTTGGTTTTTGGGTTACAAGTTCTTTGCAGCTTCTTGGGTTTTTAGGAGATTTTGCAGGGTGTTTTTTCGAGCTTCTGCAAGATCTGATTGGGCAAATTCTTGCTGGGTTAAAGCAATTTGTTGTTCATAGATTTGCACTTTTTGTTCAGCTTTTATTACTTGCTGTGATGCAGATAGATGCGCAAATTGGCAAAATTCTTCGTACGCATCAGCCATTGTATTTTTCTCTGCTTTTTCCAATAGAGTTATTTTTTAAACAACAGTTTCTCTCTTTTCTTTCTTTCTTAGCCTTTTCTTGGCATTTCTAGATAGCTCTCTGAGACATCTCTCAGGAAAATTCATCTTTTCACTCGGGATCTCTTCTAGGGATCCGTTTTTTTCCTTGAGGGATTCTTTTCTTTTCCTCTTTAATTCTTCTCAAAAACGTTTTTCTTTCTTTTTTCTCTGACCTTTTGCTGGTCCTTCCGCGGGAATTACTCACTATAATATTTCACAATAAAATACACACTTTATTTTGCTTGCCGCGCAATAGCAATATTTGTACAAAATACCAATTGACTCACTTGAATATTCCAGTGTTTTTTGGTGAAAAGCTTGCTATTTTTTCGAGGTTTTTTGTACCTGCCACTTTGGTGGTAACAGATTTTCTGTCATGGTCGTTTTTTGTATGTTTGCGGAGAGGAGACCTTGCGAAGTATTTGCTCTCACGGTTTGGAATTGATTTCACTAAGTCAATTTGTTCAATTTCACACAAGGATAAGGGACTCACCCCTCCCAAAAAGAAAGTCAGATAACGTAAAAAGTTAAAACTACCAACTGCCCCAATTTTTGTTATCTTAACTGCTTATAAACTTGGTTGGTCGCAATGAAATAAATATACTCGAAATATATATATATAAAAATGTATATAATATGTATGACTAAAATATATTCTTTGGTTTCAATGAATCACAACACACATACAATTCATGCAATACAGTCAAGATAAACTAAGTTAAAGAAGTCTTGCTAAAACAATGCAAGTCTTCTTGAGAACAACAATCGCAAGAGTTGTCGAGTCAATTCTCTCTGGAAGTATTCTGAAGAATATTAGAAATTCCGGTAATATATACATTCGGGAATTAGCTCATGAAATAGTTTCAGAGCTAGAAAGGGTATCCGGGTCTTGGTGCTAAGATGCTGAGTTCTCGGGAACCAGCGCAAAGTATATTATCAAAGAGAACGAGGCTCCAGGAAACGGTAATTTACATCTGTCACTGTCAGCAGGAAAATAGTATAAGAGCATATTCTCAAAGAAAATAGGTCTTGCGCATTAATGGGGGACAGCGCAAAAGTCAGCAAACCAAAACAAGAAGAGAGAGAATTTCGTGGGAAACTTCTTGTGCTATTATTCGTATCTAGAATTGGAAGACATAACCATAAAAGAAACTGAGTCTAAAGTGTCAAACTCGTTGTAGGATAACACTTGGAAGAAGGTTCTTGAATTTTCTGACTTCTTCTGGTGCTCTCTGGTGCTCTAAATTCAATGGTTTTTTCTGAGATTGTCCTTTCCTGAGATTGTCCTTGGGCGATTCTTCTACTGGATTTCCTCTGGCCTTGACTAATGAGGCACTCATCATGCTGGTGGTTCTGGTTCCCCAACAGTTGGGAAACCCAAAAATTTGGGTGCTTTTCTGTTTATCAAAACTGTTCTAGACCTCATCTCCTATTTTCTAACTTATATGGCACACTCAGAACATGTGGAGAAGCAAGGGGGTGTGAGGGAAGCAAGGGGGACGTGAGAGATGCATGTCCAACTGCCTCACGCTGTAAAAAAAACGGAAATCCGTTAGGCAGATTTGGTCTGTTAGGCGGGGCAGAAAATGACCTCCAGAGGGGGTCTGTTAGGCAAAAATCCGTTGGGCGGGCGGTCCGTTAGGCTCAGGGCCACTGTATATATTTTTAGTTTATCCATTGTGCTTTTTAGTCTCAACAAATCATGGGAGGAGAAAATCCAATCAAAGGTTTCAATTAAATTGTATAAACATTTTGGGCATAATTGATGCATTTCTAAGTTGCTGAATGTTATTTCTTTTGGTTTTCTTTATGGAGCCTGTCACTGCATTCTAATGTAGACACTGCAAGTTTTTTTAATGAAACCACTGAGAAACTTCAGAAGATTTCTAAATCTTTCTCAAAAATATTGGCAGGATTAGAATAAAATATTATAACTTTCCCTTGCCCTAGTGTTCATTTAGAAATGTCATGTTTTATTTAAAGTGCTCATGGGCTAAATCTTTTTTTTTCATATCCCAAGTTAGCCACAGAAGAGTTAAAATTTGCTGAATTTTTGAATAAATGGAATATGTGGATGAAATTGTTACATGCTGCCATCCAAGATACACTCAAAATTATGATGAAAAATTTATGTTTCACACAGGCACATACTTAATCATCATGCATTTGTTCAATTATGTAACTCTTCTGTTTCATGAGTGGAACAATTGATATTATTGTGCCCATTCTTAACCACAGACGCATCAAAAAAAGTCTGAAACGGGCTGAGTTTCATGTTGAAGCATGTACATATGGAGTACAGTATAATTTTGGAGTTTTTTGATTATTGGTTTTGACATATTTCAGACTCAATTTCATTGAAAAAGGGGCCATAGTTTTAGAGTACTGTACATCTGAAACAGCTAAATGAAGACTGGTTACAAATTGTAAGCATGTTGACAAAATGCAGAGAAAAGTTCTGAAAGAAATAGTTATTGCATTTCATTAAAACTGCCTTTGTTCTAGTATAAATTCCTTACTTCCTTCTGAGTAAGCTTATTTGCTCATACCTGTCTGTTCATTCAAATAGAGGAACATATCTTCTAAAATTGTATACTGTTTACTATTGAAAGAAAGGCATACAGTTTAAAATGTAGTCAAAGAATTTCAAAGATGTATGCCATGTTGTGCTTTTTTCAACACCTATAGCCTTCTCAACCAAAATTTTTAGTCCTTCAATAAATTGAACCTTTCAATTTTTTTTCATTCCTTCTACCATTTATGAAATGATTGCTATACAGCCTATGCACAAAATCAGGCCCAGAATTTTATGATAACAAGATGACAGTCGGAAATGAGTTAATGAAAATGAGATTTCTATAACATGGTGCCTGTGGAGAAACTGCCAGGACCATGAAAAATTGATAAGAAAAATGTATTGTTATGTGATACATTGTGATGGAATTTTACCTTATCTATGTTTGGTTAAATTCTAGCCTCAGATATCCTTGGTTCTCTACAAATTATATTTTTCCATTGTGTGATGAAAAATTCACATTTCCTTTTACAAGGAAATATTAGGCCCAGTTTTTGCCCTGCATCAGGCCAGAATGTGGTTGAATCTGGACCTGCAGCCGTACAGTATATTGAGTAGGCAGTCCAGCAGCATGGAGAGGTGAGCTAGGCCTATAGAACGGGGAGCACGTGGGGAAAGCGCTGGCAGTGCTGTGTCTGTCACGGCAGGGGAAACTGCGTGCTTCGTGTCTGTCGTTCGCTGCTGGTCGTGCTCGTGACGAGGAAAGGCGTGGGAAGGGAATAAGGGGAGAAGAAGCACAATAAGATGAGGACCTTCATCGTCGCGTCTTCGTCTTGGTCACTTATCGTTCTCGTGCTTGGTGTTACAAACGCGGCGAATGTGCTGGTGTGGTTCCCATTCTCGACCAGGAGCGAGAACAACGTCATTTGGCCCTTGACAGAGGGCCTGGCTGCCAGAGGGCACAGCGTGACCGTGGTCGGAGTGTGGGACAGCAAAAAGCAAGTATGTGCTGATGTGACCCTGCAGTTCTCATCGTATCCTTCAATCACGCGGGCTAGCATACCTGACCGGATGTCCATTCCCGTCGGCCCTATCCGCTCTGTCCCTATTAGACACGGAGAGACCAGCGCCGAGAATCCTGGCTCTGATGGTCGTTGAGAACGTGGCCTTGAAAGTGGCTGATGCCCGCGCTGCTCCTGTGCGCCTGCTTGTGTTGAATAACCAGGGCGAGACTGTACACTTCTGGACTCTGATTTCCTGCGGTGGACCAGCAGTATAGAATTATTGTTCCCTCAGTGTTTTTGGCCTCCAGACCAGAAAATTGTCTTTAAATTATTTTGCAGACGAGCAGAAATCTCTTGAATACCTGGCATAAAGTACTCCAAACAAAAGAGTTACTGTATTTCAAAAATTAAAAGAAGAACCAATCAAGCAGCTATATACAGTGGAATGTTTTCAAAAAACAAAACAAAAACGCTGAGCTTCAAGAAAGGCTATTGATATTTGAAATAACTGCTTTCAGGAGGTGAACACTTTTCTTGTGTAATATTAGGAGAAAAGCCAATTTATATGTTTTTTATCAGATAATTTATTCTACTGTACTTTTTTATTCGTTTTCATTTCAGTTTAAGATAACAGCCTTTCTTAGTATACTATTGATGCATTCATAATACTGACAAAAAATTTCTGCAGACTGGCAAAATTCTTGCGCTGCTCGTCATCAGACCACAGACCAGGGCTTTCGGACCACTGGCCTAGAACAAGTAGGCACAAGTAATTAATTGGATATAGGAGGCAGGGAATATTCCTCAGTCTCAGCGTACTCTACCCTGACAGAGAAGTGCTGGTTCACATCCACAGATTGAAGTTCTGCAGAGGCTTTTCTATAGTGAGGACTTACCCTGTGGTTCATTCAGCAGAATTGATGAGAGGAAAGTTAATTTCGCCGTGATTCTTAAGGGGCATATACTTTGGAGGGAAAATGTGCAATTCTGCAGGAATCTCTTTCCCCATGGTAAGAAAATTCTTTAACCCTTGGGCGGTGAAGTTGGCCTTTTTCTGAAAAATTTTGTGTCTGTGAGGACAGGTTTTAGAAAAATAGTCACAGGTTACCCAGGGCAAAGTCTGGCAAAATCCTGGTGTATTTTTTAAAATCCACAGAAAATTTTTGACCAAAAAAATAATGAATCACCAAGGCTGAGCTTTTTTTTAGCCTCTCTATGGATTAGTTGCATTCTTCTCAGATTTTCAACCCTTTCATTCTGGGCACCAAATGGAGGATTATTATTGAGAGGCAGACAAAGATTAGCAGAAAAAGCCCGACTTTTGGAATTATTAGAAGTACCTTTTTTTGGAAAAAGTCCAACTTTGCCCTTGGTGACCTGGCCTGGCTTTCCTGGCCTCCAAGAAAAATTAAACGCAAGACCACCCAAGAAAATCCCAACTTTGCCCTGCAATGGAAAGGAACCCTCTGTGGTCCAAGGGTTAATGAATCCAGCCCAAAATAAAACAAGAACAATCTTTTAACATGCTTTGACTGTATATCCCTAGCCTAACCTAACCTATAATGAATGCAACTAGAAAATATGAAAAGTAGAATGTTTTACCATGCTTCAACTCCTCATAACAAACTTTGCACACATTTTGTGTCATCCTGGTCTGTATAAGGTCTCCAGTGAAAATACAGATGGCAGAACTAAACATTTGTTCAACCAAAGCATGAACGCCGCTTTGAGAATCACTGCGGAATTAACGGTCTGCTAAATGAAACACCGCGTAGGTGTTCAATGCGGATTTGGAAAAAGACCCACGGGACGGCATCCCATACTGTATACTGCATACAGCACACACCAGAGTCGTAGACCCTGCCTGGGCGAGACCCACTCCTCCAGTGCATCCTGCCTATAGGCAAAGGAATACTCCTGAAGAACGTTTCGGGCAGAGTATGCTGTGCCGCCGACACTGGGAGGCAGTTTCCAGCTTGACGCAGAACGCTGCATTTAAATCCTTGCGACTTTTGAGTCATTTGTATGAGGCGTTGGTTGACGGGATACTTTTTCCCATTTCGAAAGTCTTTGAAAATGTTACGGTAAAAAATAGCGTAATTCCGCTAGTTAACAATACAAATTGAGATGAGAAGTAAGCACTGAAACCACTTGAAAATCTTAATCCTATCTCCGTGTCTCCTTTTTTACCAAAAGCAGATGAGTACCACATAATTAAAGAAGATAAATTGCTCGAGTGAAATGGTCACTCAGATCTCAAATGCAAAGATTTTAAGAATCCGGAATGCAGCAAGGGGGATATACCAGTGAAAACCCGGGCATTAATTTCCTAGGTTAGCTTACGACTATTCAAACTGACAAGCACACGTTGCAGAAAGAAATAGTGAGATTTCTGCTTTTCTTTTTTACAGGCAGTTTTTATTGGGCTGCAATGCCTTCATAGGAAGAAAAGCCTGCTAAATCTACGAATGCAAATAATAATAATAATTCTGTACAAAGCTGCGGTTCGCCATGTTACCCACGTGCAGCAGAAGTTATCAGCAAACTCTCAGCAATAATCTAATCTAAACTGCACAAAACAGAGAGCAGGGATAATAAATATCCAGCCGTAGTTTACTCTGGAACGAAAATTTCCAGTAATGTAATTGAGGACTTGAACGAAACTGGAGCCTTTGGGGGGGGGGGGTGGGGCAGGACTACTTTTACAACTATTAAAAGGTGCAGTTGATTGTATAATTACGGATAATCCATATTTGTTTTCAAGAAGTATAGGAACGGAGGCACTGCTGTGAGTGATCGTTCTATCACGCACTGCGACATAGGTCACGTATAGATCGGGCATCAAAAAAAGTTGCTCAACAAAGAGGAACCTTCCACCATCTTTGAAGAATACAGTAATATTCATGATTAGTGCATCGATCAGTGCTGAAGGTGACTGATAATTGAACATGTGCAAAATTGACACTACGCTAATGCGCATCCCTTCACACGAAGACTCTTCTGCACAATGTGGCAGATCTTGGAAATCCTTGGAGAAGTACTTGTGCGAAATTTTTCTGGACATTTGGTTGGTTGAATTGGATACCCTGAGAAGGGACACCAAACGACCCCATGTGAAATTTAATTTTTGGGAAAGAATCAGTTTGCGCACTGGCCAATTACCATTTTTTACTCCTCATTTTCTTATAGGGTTTGTCGAATTCTCTTCAAAACTTTTTCTCTCATCAATTTTCACCTTTTACAATCCTCTTTGCAGATCAAGGTGTACCGCTTGATGATTTTTATACCTGTGTAAAACTGTACGGTACCAAAGCATTTTATTCTATAGAAACCTTGAGGCTGAAGAACAACGTGCCTGTTTGTCTGTGGAAAATTTATTTTATTGTTTTTTTTGCCGTGATACTGATAGGAAGGCACAAAAAAAATCAGGGACTGATCAGAACAATGAATGCTTGGAGTTTTCTTCTCAGCACCTCAAGAGGAGTTTACTACAACTGGAGCAGACCGTATCCAAATTAACTCAGGTTGATGATCATGGTTTCTTGCAAGCAAATGCGGTTAATGATTTCTTGAAGATCACGATGGCTTTGATCAGTTGAATGATGGGAATGAATCTACGAGGGTTCTAACAAAAGTTCTGGGAGTAGCAATGAAAATTGCCAATAGTTGGGATGAAAAAATTATTCTTTAGCAAAAACATATTTTTCGGCACACATAAAATATCAGCCCTTTTTGACAATTTTGTTTGAATTTTTTGCATAATTCACCCTGGCAGAGTTTTGATCTCCACTCAAAAGATGAGGCACCTTTTTTTGTTGTAGCCCTGCTTTCCCGTCAGAATTTTTGAAATCAACTTGGCATTCTTTCTGAGGGTTGCCGCCAGATCTTCCAAGGCAATTCTGCCATTTTCATCAACGGCTGCCTTTACAGCCACCACATTGGCGGCTGTGAAGGCGGCTGTTGATGAAAATGGCAGAATTGCCTTATGTGACCTGAAGGGAACCTTTCAAAAGAATGCCATGTCGATTTCAAAAATTCTGAGGGGAAAGCAGGGCTACAACAAAAAAAGGCGCCTCATCTTTTGAGTGGAGACTTGGAGAGCAAAACTCTTCCAGGGTGAATCAAGAAAAAAAGTCAAAAAAAATTTTCAAACAGGGCTGATATTGTTGTGTGTGCAAAAGAATATGTTTTCCCTAAAGAATAATTTCTGTTCAGCTCAACTGTAGGCCATTTTCATTGCTACTCCAAGAACTTTTGTTAGAACCCTTGTATATATGTACTCCTGATAGGGATGGTATCAGATGCAGGCCAATCAAACAGATGAGGTATAGGATCCCCAACTACAGTGCTGTACATCGACTCAAAAGGGCTAGGGTATTTGCACAAAACAGAGATTTTAGGAAGATGAGCGTCCCCATTGATCTTTGCAGATGAGTGATTCACTGATGCTTGTTCTGTATATATGCACATGTACTGTATACTGGACATGCGTAGGTGCGGAATGCGGAGGAACACAACGTGGCCGCAGTCCGGGACTTGATTGACGCGTTCTTCGGGTCCCTGTTCGACATCGGGCCCGGGTCGTCGTCCCCCGTGTCTCTGTACCGCCAGGTGCTGGCCCTGAACCACCTCACGTCCACCGTGTGCGAGGAAACCGTCAAGCTGGGCATCTGGAACCGGATCGCCCGAGGCCAGGTCAAGTTCGACGTCGTCGTCATGACCCCGTTCTTCTGCGAGTGCCTCACGCCCGTCGTCGACGTCGTCAACGCGTCGCTCATCTACTTGTCCACGCCGGGCAGCTTCTACGACCTCACCGTTGACGTGACGGGGTTCAGGGAGCCCCTGTCCTTTTGTCCAAACATGATGCTCCCCTTCACCGACCGCATGTCCTTCGCGGAACGCGGCGTCAACCTGGCCCTGACCCTGCAGACCTGGCTCATGAGGTCCGTGGCAGACGCCGTCCTGGGCGACTTCCGCCAGGACTTGGCCGACAAAATATTCAAAGGTACATTTATTCCCGGTACTCTATCCATGCAGTACAGTACGTGCAAGCATGATGCCTCTATATATACAAGTCAACCCCCTTTAAGACGCCCCCAAAAAAGCACTACCCTAGGCAACCGCCAACATTTTGAATGAAACAAATCTCGTAAAAACTAAATGCCATAGAAAACCTGGATAGGACGAGCATTAGTGATGAAACAAAAGTGCTGTTTTGTGTTAGTTTTGTCTTTGTTACAATGCCAACATTGCGGTACAATTATATTTTCCGTCCAGGATCTTGTGTTGGTAAGAAGAAAACAAAATGGCAGTCTTCATTTTTCAAAAACTTTGAACAATATATAGACCTAATTTTAAAATTTGAATAAATTGAAGCAGAAAAATTAATTTTTTGAACGAGTAATGCATTTATCACAGCAATACTCTTTGGAAAATTACTGAAGTTTCTCGAAAACTTGTATTTCTATTACTTTTGAAGGAAAATCAAGTATTTTTTATCAAATTATATAAAATGAAATATTTGATTAACCACCAACCCCTTTAAACTGCCAAAATTGCTCTGGAAAAATGGTGGTGTCTTATCCAGGTTTGACTGTACCACATGCAGCACCTGTGCCCAGCAAATGCTGTACAGTACAGTACTCCCTTATCCGCGGTCTTTCTGTGCTGATGAGTTCCACGCCTATCAAGTGGTCTTTTTAGGAATAATGCCCTACCTTAAAATCTGGTAGTGATATATACAGAGGCCGGGTCCTGATGATACTGTACCTGGATAAAGACGATAAATGGTTGATGTTTCCAGCGAGTCCTGGAACGAATCATTTGAAGAGGATAATAAAGAAAAAAATGGAGAAAGGGGAAGCACAGCATCAAGCAGTTTCTTTCAAGCATGGATCAGCAAATGCCGAAGCTCATTTCCACTCCCAGCAGAAGAATAGAACCTTTTTCGTTCCTGTTTTAGCGGAGTGATTCGACCATGCATCTGCTGGGTTTCGCACGACCAGGAGTCCTTATACTGCAGTGATGCTCGCTTGGATATCATGAGGACTGTACACTATTGTATGTTACGAGCAATTATGGAGCTTACCAAGTTCTCATGTTCCCTCGTACAAGCCTGATCACATTATTACAGGGATGCTGGGCGTCAATTTCACGTTTCATATAGAGAAAAGATGCCCCTTCCCGATTCAAATGAGTGTCCGTTGCATTGCCGCAGGAAATCGTAGAAAACTATTGCAGATTTCTGTAGGACTGCGGCTGCGCGGAGATGTTTCCCCCAGGAATAATTAAGATTTAAATATCACGTGAAATAATTACCTACAGTACGGTGCTCATGCCTCTATTCGTTTTCCGTGGCTGATGACCTGTATAAACCCCAAAAATCAACCACAGTACGACAAAACGATTGCTCCGGCCTCAACCAAATCTTGAATCATCTGCTTGTTGCATTTTGTTTTCCTGTAAGCTGCATAATGAGAGAGATTGCGTGGAAACACTGCATGTCTCGATTCAGCATTCAGCATTGATCATTAAAATGCTTGCGACTGAAACCAGCTTTATCCGAGGGATACCCATCATCTTTGCTCGGGTGTGCTTGGAATTGCGACCTCGAAAAATCCGATGAATGAGCTATTCCAGCAGTTTGAAGAAATTCTTTGTGTCGCAACTCCGAATTTTGACAAGTGTTTTCTTTTCATGTCCCTTAAACTTTCTCCGAACAGTTTAAAAATATTTTGCTGCATCAGGCATGCCAGAGGAAGTTCAAGTATTACGCTCTGGATGGCTATCACATATGATAAATGAGTTGAAATACTGTATATTCAAGCTCCTCTAATATCCGTGCATCCTCTCCTATGTCCTTAATTCTTTGGAGGAAGATGAGTGGCCATAACCGGTTCGAATGACAGACTCGGCTCAACAACTCCATTTTCTTTCACAACTTCTCCCCGTGCCGCTTGTCTGCAAAAAATCGGATGTTCATGGTCTGTAAGTGAGAATAATAGGTTCGGTCACACCGGTTTGAAATATTGCCCTGCGAATATTTTTGTGAGTGACGTGTTTCTCTGCTATTGTAAAGAAAGAGTGGAAATGACGGTCAGATGAGCAAGGTGGCGGTCGAACCTTCCGCTGTGTAACGATGCAATACGCACAAAGCAGTTTTCTTTTTTTTTGGGAAAGATGTCGTGGCGACACGACGTCATTATTATGTAGAATAATAACTCTCAATCATGTTTGGAATCCCTGCAACATCAGGATTAAGATTCTCACCCTGCTGTATATCCTCCTTCTTTCCTATTCCGTCTCCCCAACAGGGATGAATGTGAGGAGCATCTCGGAAGTACAGCGAGACGCGAGTTTGATTTTCATCGGGACACCCGCAGTCGGAGTGTCCACGTCGAGGCCGTCGATGCCGCAAACGATCCAGGTCGGAGGCATGAACCTCAAGGAACCCAAGCCCTTGACCCAGGTCAGAGTTTCTCCTGCACTTTATGGAAGATATGCCCGTCGTGCTTCAGGGATTATAGCAGTGTGATTCCCGCCCTCAGTAAAAAGGAAGCATGCAATTGCACGTGTGCTTTGTATACCCAGGAAGCACAGCAGCGTACCGCGAATAACGCCAAGCAACGGCATAAAATCACAGCGCAGGTGTCCATGTTACAAAGAATAAGTCTTCCTGCATGCAAAGTGAAGAGGAGGTTAATTCCTGGCGAATTTGACGGAAAATGACGACGAGGCTCTGCATCGTGTGATGACGTAGTGATGAATGTCATTCACCAGCACATACCTCCTTTAAGTTGTTCTGATGATTGGCCCTTTGTATAAACCACCCGAGTGGGGAAATTGGTGCACACTGGGGATATGTTTGTAATTCTACACAGTGACCCTGCTTTGCACCTGAAGTGTACCAAAGTTCTTCTGTTGCACATGCATATACCTGATGTACACCAATTGTGTGGTCACATCAGGATTACTCAGGGTTTATTTGGTAGACAAATAAGTTACATGAAGGTTACAGTTGGTGCATTTGTGTGATACTCCTGTTATGTCACATTTGTTCACCAAATGTAGCCCAGGAATGGTAGCAAAATTGTGTCTACAGAGTTGCATGCTTATAACCCCAGAATAGCCCATGTACACCAATTGAGACCCCAGTGTGCACCGTTTGTGGGGTCACACAAAGAATAGCTCCCCACTTGGGCCACTCTTGCCTTCATTGGAGGGGGATGCAATTATTTATTTTCTCTTCAACTCTTCATGGATGTCTTATAAATGTTTCATCCATTATTCAGCTATACAGAAGGAAACAAGGAAAATAGCTTGGATCACAGTGAATACCCTCCACTGAAGTGAAGTTCACCACATAACCCCCAAATTCATAGAGCATGCAAGTGTGCATTCAGCTGCTCTTGATGAATTAAACTTAACTTCAGTGGAGGACATTCACTGTGAGCCAGGTTTTTTCTTCTTTCCTTCTGTAGCTGAGTAATCAATAAAAAATTTATTAAACACCCATCAAGGATTGAAGAGCTAAAGAAAAAATTGCATCCACCTCAATTTGACGGCAAGTGGCAGTTCATTGTCTTTTACAAACCAACCCTTGTACATACAGTACATACACCAAGTCGGGAAAAGAGGCTTGAATTCTTGCCCTGTGGCGGGTACATCAACTGCAATTCAAATCTAAACGTTTGAACTGCTGGATTGCATAGTGCACCACCTACTTCAGAATACTGCTACAAGTTGACTCTCTCTGCAACAGAATTCAAGGGACCACAGCAACATTTGTTGCAGAGAGAATGTAGTTGTAGATGATGTAGAGACCCATAAATGGCATAAAACATGAGAGAGGTCCCTATGGATCCTATGAAAAATTGTCATACAGAGCATATGTTGCTAAAGACAACACTATCATAGAGAGACTCCACCTGGTTGTATAGTACAGTACATTATTGTTGATGATGGAAACAATCACCAGCACCATGAATGTCTCAGCTTTTTGTGCTCTTTCGCGACAAGTGCCATCATCAAGGAACCAGCAAATACCTAGTGCATTTGTTTGTTTCACAGTTTTTATCTGGAATGTGTTTTGCATACTGCAGGAGAGCCCTTGAGCATATACTCGCAGTTACTTTTAGCGCATAAAATCATAAGGCCAGCTGGGACCCGGCATTCATAGTTTTCCTTCTTCGAACATTCATTTGAAGACGGCTTATATTGCATGAATGTCACTGTGCTGATTCCTTTTTCACATTCTCTCTCTCTCTTTCTTCGCTTGGATCATTTCCCCGTTCCAAATTGATTTTTTTCGCCCAAATATCACTGGATCTGGATGTTGTTATTCGCCTGGAATTGATTTTCATTCTTGCCAGCTACAGTCAGCACTGCCATATCGTGTCATTTTCTCCTTTACTACACCCAAACACTGGAGGCGGCCGCGCGCTGTTGATCTCTCCACCCGTCAGACCCAGCATTTACTATAGATTCTTTTCTGTTGAAACCGTTCTGCAGGTTGTTCCTTACTAGAAGAACACCCAAAAAAGGGAAAATTCCTGTCAATTTATGTCATATATTTCACAGAATGGAAAGATGGGATGTGAACTGTGAGTATACTGTTGAGAATTTCCCAAAACAAAGACATTTTATGTCTAAAACGCACCCATCAGCCTGGGACTGGGTGGCTGATTGGAGCCTCTCTATAGAGGCTCTAATTCTATAAAGTTTTGGGTTTATGAATGTCCCAACACAGATTTTAGCAACTCTGTGAATCTCACAATCAGACACAAAAAAGAAAATTACAGTGCACAAGTCTGTCAGGCAAAATTGATGCGAGGTTTGTAGCTCTGCTCTGTTGGAGAATTGGCAGTGGAACTGTTGATTATTGCTTGGCTCTTTTGGGGAGAGAAAGGGACAGGTAGAGTTGATTTCTTCGGGATCAGAAACAATGCTGTGCATGGTTCATCCCGTGAGTCCTTTCTCCTTTGAGACTTGTCCTTTGGTTCTGAGGCCTATAGGAGCAAAGCATCAGTGTTTGGGACTAGGTAGGATTCTTATATTGCATTAACTGTAACCACCATAAGTCAAAGTCCCCAACAATGACTGTCCATTATGAGTTGTGCCACTAGCTCTCAGAATGAGCCAATCTTCATTTAGGGTACAAGAAAAGAAGGACCACAGTGTCGCTCAAGTCATTCCCTTTATTCCCATGGGCTGTATGCATTAATTACATCTCAACTGTTGTCCACAAAAATGACGCAAAGAGAGGCCAGAGGGGGTGACTAACACCATGTCAGTGCTCAGTACGGTAATATACCATGCTACAGTATTGTACAGCAAGGATTGTGCAGTACTGTATACTGTAGTATACATGGGGCACCAGAAAAATCACTATACTGCTGCTGCATATCACAGCTTTGTCTTCACTCAAGTTGTTGCTTACTAGAGTCTTTGTGGGCCACAATCGACAACATTTGTTCGGTTTTCAAATTTTCCCCTCTCAAATGAAAAGTTCCAAATTTCATTCATTTCTATGCATTGAACCAAAATAGCACACTTGTGGACTTTTTGAAGGGTGAATGAGCAAAATTTTGTAGTGGAAAATTCATCCGTGTTTCATCAGGAAGTTGAATATAATACAGTGGTTCCTGCCACATCAAAAATTATACGGAATGGAATGCAGGACGAATGACGAGTCTCTGGTGGCGTGGACTGGAATTGACCCGTGCAGGATTCTATGCAGTGGGCACCACTGCTTTAGTATGGACCAGGAAAGACACCTAATATATACATGACGAGACTAGCTTTCGCAAATCACACTACATATGCAGAGACCGATTATTGCGGGGATATATATTCTGTGCGGAGTCTGATGGGAGAGCGAAGAAAACCCTGCAAGAAAATGCCCAGGCAGGGCATGCAGGGTGTTGGGATACTTGGGAAAGACAACAGAGCCAATGCTGGAGGCAACGGTGCATCCCCGGCATGCGAAGATGGGATGATCCAATGGAGCTAAGAGACGCACGCACAAGCATGCAGGTGCGCAGACACACACACACGAATCGAACCCCGCGGAACCTCGGGTCTCGCCATATATGTAAAGGGAGAGGGAGGGTGGATGCTGAGAAGAAAAGTCGAGATAACTATACAACAGCCCCTGAAGTGGGATTCCCCGAAGCGCGCGCAGTCGCATCAGTCGCCGCAGGGTCGCGGATCCAGAAGGAGCGAATATAGTTACTCTTGATTCCCCCCGTCACGCCGTGATACCATGACGAAGATGATGAGCCTTTTCCCGTGCGTGACTTTGGTGTTGACCTCGCTGGTCATGTGCTCGGACTCGGCGTCGATTCTCTTTGTGCTGCCCGTGAGCACCCGGAGCCACAAGAACGTGTTTGCCCCGCTGGCCCAGGCACTCGCAGCCAGGGGCCACGCCGTCACCATGTTCAGCTCGCACTTGTCCAAGCACGGACTGGACGGGGTGCGGGAGTTCGCCGTGCCCGGGATGATGGACAGAATGGAAGTGGGCTCGAAAATCCTCTGGAGCCAGATGGGACAGACGGGTGTCGTCAACAACCTCTTCACTCTGTTCTTCCTGGGCAAGCTGGGTTCCGAGGCTTGTGACAAGGTACAACATAAACGTATATACTGTGGAAGTGTGCAGTACCTTCAGTCCTGTTATATGTAGGCACCGTCTCCCACGCTCTGGGATTCATCCATCAGTTGCACAGCGGGCTTATCGATTTCACTTTCAATGTCAGAAAAAAAAATTTTTCGTGCTACATTTTTTTGGAATGCCTCTGCCTCATTTAATCAGCATTGGGCAGTACTGCACTGCCATTGTCTAGTGGTTGGTCGTTCACGTTATGCCGAATAGTCGTCTGTGGAAATTTCCCAGACACGTCCTCTTGTGTGGTTGTTGCGTTGCTGTGCATGCGTGGAAAAATACCATATGCGGAGACCAGTATTTCAACAGAAGCTAAAATATAATTGGAATTTAGTCTCGCGAAACTCTCAACGGAAAGTTTTTCAATTCCTGTCATGGACTAAATGGTTTTTTCGAAACTATTTCAACTTCTACCTCAGGAGTTCCTCGTTCATTCAAAGATTGAATTTTGAAAATGTTGTAGGAAATTGAGAAGGTAATTCAAGCATTAATGTCTCAAATTTTTAAAGTTCCCGTGACCTGCGTGCATGAAACACACAAAAAATATCCAAACCAAGATTTTATTTTCTGCTTGGTTCGGATTTCGAGAACGCAAAAATACCAGTAGTGTGTAATACAGAATATAGTAGAAGATGTAAACAAAGTTTCTGATTGAGTGTCACATGTGACAACCATTTTAAAGAATATTCCGTCATCAAACAATTTATTTTTCAAATGTAAATCCTTCCGCAATAATGCTGGATTTCTAAAAGTCGTGTATATTAAGCTTCTTGACAAGTTACTAGGACAAATACTGTAGTTCTGAAATGCTTTTTGGGGAAGAGAGGGAGCTAGATTTGAAGGAGAGTGAAAACCATATATCCTTCCATCATCGAAAAAATTGTAAAGTTTGGTGTTTCATGCATACAGTACGTTCAAAGCAGCACACTGAAAAGAGTGATCTTAACGTGAATAAGTACTGTACAATACTTTTTCCGCTGTAGTACATGTACTGTAATGGATGATCTTGCTCATACAGTAATTTGCCGAATGCCTGTTATCGAAAGGTAAACTCGCATTGGATGAACAGAAAAGAGCGCTGGGGACGGGCATTTGAGATTTCGGACGTGATGTACTGTACGTACGTGAAAGAAAAAGTGCAGGAGCAGCAGTGCTCGTCATCATGCGTATGTGTGTGTGCCATACATCATTCGAGCAGATGCTGTCCATGCCGGAAGTGCAAGCCGCTTTGCGCGGGCAAGTCAGGTACGACCTGGTCGTCCAAAGCGTGTTCTTCGAGGAGTCCTGCCTGGCCCTGGCCGGCAAGTCCGACACCCCGTTCATCTACATGAGCACGGCGGGCAACTGGGCCCACTTGGCCCACGCCATGGGCCACGCCGAGCTCACGAGTGCGGAGCCCAGCATCCTCCTCACCTTCACCGACCACATGACGTTCTGGGAACGCGTCGTCAACACGGTGCAGTACCACGCCGGGAATGCCGTGCACCACCTGCTGACCCTGCCCATGCACGAACGGGTGCTGCACAAGCACTGGCCGGACGCACCCCCGGTCCGAGACCTGCACGCCAACGCGTCCATGGCCTTCTTGAACACGGCCCCGGGCGTCGACTACCGCAACACGCTGCCGGCCACTTTCCTCGAGGTCGGCGGGATGCACTGCCAGGCGCCGAAGGACATCCCCAAGGTTAATGCAGTAGTACCTATAGAACCTAAATGAACCATTGTCATCATTAGGATGCAGTACAGGTTCAATCCGCCCTTGAAGGTGGATTACTCGATCCCACTATACCGGGCGCGGAGATTTTTCGAAATCTATACCAGCACCACTTGTTCCCACACGGGGCAGTGCAGCATGCGTGGATCCCCGATATTAGAAATTAGGAAACCCCTTTACAAATTGAAAACACGAACAAGAATGTCCTCAAGTCTGCTGAACAACCCCTCAATAAAGATGGCGACAATAAATGCCACGAATAGCCCATCACACTTTAAAAAAAGAGGGTGCGCATCTGGAAATGAATGCCAAAATTCCAAGAGTTGACAGAAACCGAAGTTTAATTTGTTCAGCAAATATAAGATATATACCTTAAATAGTTGGAATCATTGTCAACTATATTTACAGGCTTCTGGCTGTCTTATTGCTCGTTTACGCAATCCCAGCAAATGAGTTTCAAAAGAATGTAATGAATCCTGGGTCCCCATTCTGGTTTTTGTTTGTTTTTCTGTATGGGTCATGGGACTTGAATTGGTGGATGACTTTGTTGGGAAATCCTTACAAGCAATGAAAAAGATAGATAAATGTCTCTCTCTATCTCTCTCTCTCTCTCTCTCTCTCTCTCTCTCTCTCTCTCTCTCTCTC
>CAJPEX010003820.1:0-26086 GCA_905338405.1 Notodromas monacha
CATGAAAATAAACATTGTCTCCCAATTTAAACTGATTCAATCAATATATTTCAACACAATATGGACATTTCGTGAATTGAATACTGATACCTCTGTACAATTCATAGAAATGTTGGCATTCTCTTTAAAAATAACATTCAAGTGAAAAAGAGAGAAAGAAGTCCCTCTATGCTAGAGGCAATTTTTAAAATTAGCTAAATGGATGGTAAATTGGCGAGAGAAATGCCCAAGAACTTTTCATGCATCAATTTTAGGGTTGGAAATATCTGTTTGTTGTACAGTAATTTGGCAAGAAACTTATTTGCAATTTTATCACAAAATGTCCCTATGTCAAGTTAGTGTCCTTGCGTCAGGCCTTTTTTTATTAATTTTTTATGTGAAAATAAGTGTCCCTATGTCAAATTGTCTGCAGATAAAGGTGTCCTAACATAGGGGTCTCACTGTACTGTACTATGTCATCTATGTAAGTCAAATTCACCCAGCAGTACTTGTACCAAATGTGGTACACAAAAACTGTTATACAGTACATTGAACGTGGAACAAAGAAACTGAAAAAGCCAGGCCTGATCAGGATAACCCAAGACATGAACAAGTCACAGAATTTTCAGAAAATAAATTCCATCTCTAGTTAATTTTACTCAGAAGTAATGCACAAAAAGTTTGGATACCTTAATGGCATTTGAATAAAAATTGTATCTACTTGTAAATGCACCAATACTTACCAGATACAGTGAATTCTTGTTACAAGAAGCCAGTGAAGGGACCAGTGGAATCACTTCTTAATAACCAAAAATTCGCCGTAGAGAAACTGGACATAATCTTGTGGTCTTCGGACAGGGACCTAAAAAACGAATTTGTCGTAAGCGATCCTTCGTTGTATCGAGTTTCGTCGTAACGAGATTCTAATTCGATTGATTGAATAGGGTTACCATTCGTGACGATGACTCGATTTCATTCTCGAAAAAAAAATCGAAATCATCCCACATTCACAAGATGGTGAGAGAAATTCAGGTTCTCAGAAAGTTGAATAATTTCCTTCACGGAAACAAAAATTGGCTCCCGTTACGACAGTCATTTACAATAAAATCTTCTCAAAACACCCGGGTCATCAGGGAAACATAAGCTGTAGAGTCATCATTTCGCGAATCGGGAGAGGGTAAAAGAACAACGGGCAATTTTTTTTCTCTCAAGAATTTGCATGAATCATTGGAACATCCTCGTGTTGCTGGAGCAGACGACGCGAGCCCGTGCGGCGGTGCTTTCTCCGGTTCGGATCAACTGCATTCTTTGACCCGAAACTGCCAGAAACTGCAACAGTCTCATCAAAGAGCGCGAAATCCGACACGTAATGACCCGAACCCTTGTTAAAAGAGACCATCGGTGCAAAACTGCAAAAAGGGATAAGGGGCAAAGCATTGAAGAAACAAACACACTGCAAGCAATTCAGCTCTGAAAGTATTTGCACCAGTCTTTGCTTTGTTTGAAATAGAGTGAAACCCCCACATGCAGACACCTCAACATGCGGACAATTCAACATTGGGATACTTTATTTTCCCATGAAAAATTAATAAAAAAGGCCCAACATGAGGACACTGACTCAACATAGGGACATTTTGCGATAAAATTGCAAATAAGTTTCAGGCCAAATTACAAGAAACAGATATTTCCAACCCTAAAATTTATGTAAGAAAAGTTCTTGGGCATTTCTCTCACCAATTTACCATTCATTTAGCAAATTAAAAAAATTACCTCCAGCATACAGTGACTTCCTTCTATCTTTTTCACTTGAATGTTATTTTTTTTACGGAGAATGCCAACATTTCTATGAATTGTACAGAGGTATTCAATTCCCCAAATGTCCATATTGTGTTGAAATATATTGATTGAATCAGTTTCAATTGGGAGACAATTTTAATTTTCATGGAATTATGGTGAGTATTTTGTCCATAAAACACCAATTAAAAAGTATATAATGTAAGTCTAAGGGAAAATAAGACTCAACTTAGGGCCACTCTTGATGCACCAATTACATCCGCATCTCGGGGTCTTACTGTACAGTACTTCAACAAATATAGTCTAGGAACTGGGAATTGTAATTTTTTAAGTTACCGCAACACAAAATAACTTATTTCCAAAAAGAAGAAGAAGAAAAATCAAACACTTTTTTCTTCACTCCATTCTGACACGACAGAAACTCGGAGCACTTGGAATTTATCGTGTCTGGCATGAACACGAAAAATGCTTCTTTCATGACCATTACAAAACCATGGACACATAACAAAAACTTCCTCAATGTCTTTTCATCATCACTGAGGATTACCGCGAATCGTAATCGAAACTTTTCGAAGATTCTGAACTAAATCTAACACAAAGAAAATTTTTCATTTTAAAGCGCGAGATTGAGAAAGAGAATTTTCTCTAACAGTAATTTTACTCAAATAAAGATGAAAGCGAGCTTTCCTTCGCAAATTTGCCATCGCAATGAATAGTTTTATTTTATTTTCAGAATACCTCGTCTTTGCAATATTGATCCACGTTTCGAAAAACTTTCTCTGGCACACGTTCAATCGAGCGCCTCATATTCGACAGCAAACATAATTTTTCAGTTTCAATATGCTAAAATTGACAGACAATGGATGACGCTATTCGGGGAAAAATCGTACCCCCTTCACCAATTTCCCAAATGAGCGGACTAATGATGCCAAAAATGCACACAACCTTCTCCCCCAAACGATTTCTTCCGGGAGATACGACGTGGTGGCGGTGATGGACGAAGACGTCGACTCCACGCAGCATTCAATACAAATCACGATCTCAAATCGGCTAGTTTTCAAATTGTCTTGCGTCAGGAAATAAAATGGACTCGTTGAATCGATCCAGTGAATCAGCGTCATGGGCCAGATATAAAATAAACTGCCGTCAGAGGCATCGATTTGAACGTCGATGTCTCGAATCCTCACGGCATCATCCCCGATCGGCGCTTCGGATTTATTTTGTGGGACGGACTGTTTCGAGGAATACGCAAAAAAATAAAAATACCCGATTGACACCGAATGTGACAAAAAAAACGACTCAAATATCATCCGGTTACTTCGAGATCCGAAAGAGGATAAGTAAAGTTTCTGAAATTACCAGGTCTCATACGCAATAAAATATCTTCCTAGGAAGACCACTACAACACTAGGCATACTCTATCATGCATCATCATGATTTTAGAGGAAAATTTAAAGCTTCATTTATGCAATAAGAAATTGATTGCATCACTGCACTACTAACATCTTTTCTCCCGGGAAATACTGGCTTCTTGAATTGAATGAAAAATTCATTTTGTCAAACAATGTTGCATAATATTGAACATTGGCTTGTAAGTACAGTACAGTGAGAACCCAAGATGTAGGTGTAATTGGTGCATTGAGTGTCCCCAAGTCAAAATGTCTCCAAGTCAAGTCTCATTTTCCTTTAGACTTACATAACGTAAGTTTTAATTGGTGTTTTATGCACAAAATACCGTACTCACATTGATTCCATGAAAATAAACATTGTCTCTGAATTTAAACTGATTCAATCAATATATTTCAACACAATATGGACATCCAGGGAATTGAATACTGATACCTCTGTACAGTTCATAGAAATGTTGGCATTCTCTGTAAAATTGACATTCAAGTGAAAAAGAGAGAAGGAAGTCCCTTTATGCTGGAGGTAATTTTTTTAAATTAGCTACATGGATGGTAAATTGGTGAGAGAAATGCCCAAGAACTTTTCTTTACATCAATTTTAGGGTTGGAAATATCACAGTTTCTTGTACAGTAATTTGGCAAGAAACTCATTTGATATTTTATCACAAAATATCCCTAGGTTGAGTCAGTGTCCTCATGTTGGGGCCTTTTTTGTTAATTTTTATGGGAAAATAAGTGACCCTATGTTGAATTGTCAGCATATCAAGGTGTCTGCATGTGGGGGTCTCACTGTATTTTCACTCTTGTGCTTCCCATGGAAATCCAAATCATTTCCAATTGAGTTCCTTCACCAACTTCCAAATTTTAACTAACTGAGGTTTAATTTAAGAAAAGAGGAATAAGTGTACACCTCATCACGGTCAATAATTAAGATTAAAGTATTGCATCCATAATGAATCCGCGAAAGTGTTTTCATTCTGATTATTCTTGTGTCAGTTATACTGCATATCAAGGTTGACCTGAATGTGAATTACACAATTTGTTCCAATCAAGTTCTCGATTGAAGAAAATCGTCAATAAATCAACAGACTTCTCCAAACATTTGCTTTCAATCCCACAGTTGAAAATACGATACTTTTGTGCCATTTCTCGTGTCTGACGTCGGGACAATACGAAATATCAATTCTATCACAGTACTTCGTTCATCACAATGATTAGATGTTAAAACGGTCAAAATATAATTTTCAGTCCCTACCAATTCTTTTGAAGTTCCTTTTGCTCCCTTCCGGATGTCCACGAGTACTTCCACACTAACACACGAGCATCGACGGTACTTGAAAGTGGAACATTCCTGACATTTCACCGCTTTTTTTTTTTNTCGGGGTCTTACTGTACAGTACTTCAACAAATATAGTCTAGGAACTGGGAATTGTAATTTTTTAAGTTACCGCAACACAAAATAACTTATTTCCAAAAAGAAGAAGAAGAAAAATCAAACACTTTTTTCTTCACTCCATTCTGACACGACAGAAACTCGGAGCACTTGGAATTTATCGTGTCTGGCATGAACACGAAAAATGCTTCTTTCATGACCATTACAAAACCATGGACACATAACAAAAACTTCCTCAATGTCTTTTCATCATCACTGAGGATTACCGCGAATCGTAATCGAAACTTTTCGAAGATTCTGAACTAAATCTAACACAAAGAAAATTTTTCATTTTAAAGCGCGAGATTGAGAAAGAGAATTTTCTCTAACAGTAATTTTACTCAAATAAAGATGAAAGCGAGCTTTCCTTCGCAAATTTGCCATCGCAATGAATAGTTTTATTTTATTTTCAGAATACCTCGTCTTTGCAATATTGATCCACGTTTCGAAAAACTTTCTCTGGCACACGTTCAATCGAGCGCCTCATATTCGACAGCAAACATAATTTTTCAGTTTCAATATGCTAAAATTGACAGACAATGGATGACGCTATTCGGGGAAAAATCGTACCCCCTTCACCAATTTCCCAAATGAGCGGACTAATGATGCCAAAAATGCACACAACCTTCTCCCCCAAACGATTTCTTCCGGGAGATACGACGTGGTGGCGGTGATGGACGAAGACGTCGACTCCACGCAGCATTCAATACAAATCACGATCTCAAATCGGCTAGTTTTCAAATTGTCTCGCGTCAGGAAATAAAATGGACTCGTTGAATCGATCCAATGAATCAGCGTCATGGGCCAGATATAAAATAAACTGCCGTCAGAGGCATCGATTTGAACGTCGATGTCTCGAATCCTCACGGCATCATCCCCGATCGGCGCTTCGGATTTATTTTGTGGGACGGACTGTTTCGAGGAATACGCAAAAAAAATAAAAATACCCGATTGACACCGAATGTGACAAAAAAACGACTCAAATATCATCCGGTTACTTCGAGATCCGAAAGAGGATAAGTAAAGTTTCTGAAATTACCAGTTCTCATACGCAATGAAATATCTTCCTAGGAAGACCACTACAACACTAGGCATACTCTATCATGCATCATCATGATTTTAGAGGAAAATTTAAAGCTTCATTTATGCAATAAGAAATTTTTTGCATCACTGTACTACTAGTACTACTAACATCTTTTCTCCCAGGAAATAATGGTTTGTCAAATTGAATGAAAGATTCATCTTGTTACACAATGCTGCATAATATTGAACGTTGGCTTGTAAGTACAGTACAGTGAGAACCCAAGATGCAGGTGTAATTGGTGCATTGAGTGTCCCTATGTCAAAATGTGTGTAAGTCAAGTCTCACTTCCACTTAGACTAACATTATATAACTATTAATTGGTGTTTAATGGACAAAATATTCACCATATTTCCATAAAAATAAAAATTGTCTCCCAATTTAAACTGATTCATTCAATATATATCAACATAATATGGAGATTTGGGGAATTGAATGCTGATGCATCTGTACAGTTCATAGAAATGTTGGAATTCTCTGTAAAAATAACATTCAAGTGAAAAAGAGAGAATGAAGTCCCTCTATGCTGGAGGTAATTTTTTTAAATTAGCTACAAGGATGGTAAATTGGTGAGAGAAATGCCCAAGAACTTTTCTTTACATCAATTTTAGGGTTGGAAATATCTGTTTCTTGTACAGTAATTTGGCAAGAAACTCATTCGCAATTTTATCACAAAATATCCCTATGTTGAGTCAGTGTCCTCATGATCCTTTTTTTATTTTTTATAGGGAAATAAGTGTCCCTATTTTGAATTGTCCACATGTCAAGGTGTCTGCATGTGGAAGTCTCACTGTATTTTCACTCTTGTGCTTCCCATGGAAATCCAAATCATTTCCAATTGAGTTCCTTCACCAATTTCCAAATTTCAACTAAATGAGGTTTAATTAAAGAAAAGAGAAATAAGTGTACACTTCATCACAATCAATAATTATGCTTAAAGTATTGCATTCGATAATGAATGCGCAAAAGTGTTCTCTTTCAGATTATTCTTGTGTCAGTTATACTGCATATCAAGGTTGACCTAAATGTGAATCAAAAAATTTTTTTCAAATCGAGTTCTTGATTGGAGAAAATCATCAATAAATCAACAGACTTGTTCAAACATTTGCTTTCAATCCCACAGTTGAAAATACGATACTTTTGTGCCATTTCTTGTGTATGACGTCGGGACAATATGAAATATCAATTCTATCACAGTACTTCGTTCATCACAATGATTAGATGTTAAAACGGTCAAAATATCATTTTCAGTCCCTACCAATTCTTTTGAAGTTCCTTTTGCTCCCTTCCGGATGTCCACGAGTACTTCCACACTAACACACGAGCATCGACGGTACTTGAAAGTGGAACATTCCTGACATTTCACCGCTTTTTTTTTTAAACAGCTTTCTTCCTCAAAGCATTTCTTCGAAGAGTTTCTAAACTTCATGGGCATTTCTGGTAGACTCCGAAACGCAATAAAACTGAGATTTAAAAGCTAACTTTCCTTTCCAGCATCTTTAAAAATAAATAAATCCTTAAGAGATTCAGGATTTGACGATCGCGAAAAAAATTTCAATTTACTCGACTTCCTGACACTACTCAATTATCGAACACATTGTGCATCTGTAACACTTGAGAAGATAATACAATTGAGCCTGAATAACTCGAACTTTCTCAAGTCAAATACCTCCATACGCCGAATTTTTTCAAGTCCATGTCTGAATTCACTTCAGAAACAATGCATGAAAAACCTTCAACTCGAAGGCTTATACCCTCGGACTTCTAAAATTCGAATTTTCTGGAGGTCTTCTGACTACTATTTTATTGACACAGAAACGAGACAACAAATGAAAATGTAACTTGATGCATTTTGAAAGGAAGTATGAAGACTAATCGGGCAAATAAACCCTTGCCTCCGATTTCAGCATCCTGTCAAAAATTTTTCAAAACAATTTCAGGCTCAGAATACAACTACCTAACATTTTCTATTAATTCTTCCTTTCCGACAACAAAAAATGCTCATTTCCTTAACCCGAAAACTCCCCGACTCGGATTATTTTGCTGGTCCCTTGACGTTTGACTCAAATAGGTTCGATTGATACATCCACAAACGATCTAAAATCTTCAACCAACTTCACCTTCTGGATGATCAAGGCGCGAGCCGATGCTTCTATGATCCTCGAGTTGGCAGTATCACCCACTCGGCACATAAAACACAGTCTTCCATCCCGTACGCTTATCAACGCGTTCCTACTAAACACAAGTGTCCGGGCGCGTTGCATCGGTGTTGACAGTTTCGTCGCCACGACAGAAGCGGCGAAGTTTATCACCACGGATCCCGTAATGGCTAAGCGACATTATCACTATGAGGGGATCCGCGAATCAACCACATGTTCCGTCTTACCCGCAAAGCACCACGTCAGGAACGCAAACATACAACTGGAGTTTATATCTCGTAAGGCTCTCGAACCGTAGCCAATAGTAGTGATAGTCTCCACGGCAAACTCGAGGGCGGTGAGAAAGCTGATGAGCCCATCGACGCACGGATTGAATCCATCCAAGGAATCGCCAAGCGATGAGCTCCTAGCCGCGGATATCAATAACCACGTCGACGCAAAAAATACGTAAGTCAACGCAGTGATTACACTTATCCCGAAGAGGATATTACGCCAGCTCAGGGCTAATACGCTATTATAGTAGTCAGACATGAAGTTCTTCCGAGCTTCCGCTGACCGACGGATAGTTCTATTGGGTTCTCCATTTTTCAAGACGACTCGTCGTTTGACCAACGGTGGCCTTCGAGAGAAAACACAGAAATTTCACACGCTGCCAAAAGAAGAAACGCCAGAATCTAACCCTGTCGGATCAGGAAATGCGGCGAGCTTTCTCCAGTCCGGAACGAGAGATTGCTGTTCACTTTTTCCGAAGGAAAGATACACCAGCTCGTCCGGAAGTGGGACATTGACTTCCAAGTCGTCATCTCGAACCGGCGCGAGTCGTTCAACGTCAACATTGAACATTTCAGATAAGGACAATAAATCAGTCACACAAAATAAACGCGGAACGTTTGTAATCACGCAGAAGCACTTGACGATACGACAACACTTACGCACTCAAATCATAAAAAAAATTCAGCTCGATTATGTTCGCAACATTCAACCATTCGTGGGATTTGCGTACGGGGAATTCTACAACTGAACGTGTTTTTCTCCGTCACTCATCTCAAGATAGTAGAATCGAACCGAACCACCGTCTACATCCGCTTCCACGAGTATCCATAGAAATTATCCACATCGAAGCAAAATAATTCACCCATCGAATCAGCAGGAACGGCTTAACTTAGTTTCTTCAGTATTTAATCACTGAATTGAGTCAGACGGTAGTCCGCCCACTCAACCAACAGAATTCCTAGAAAATGATGCGCGCACCACGACATCCACACAGCTTCCAAGATTTACCGTTCACATACTTCTATTGCTGGTGCAAGCATCGAACAGCAACAGAAACAGCGCAGAAGGATACTGANACGGTAGTCCGCCCACTCAACCAACAGAATTCCTAGAAAATGATGCGCGCACCACGACATCCACACAGCTTCCAAGATTTACCGTTCACATACTTCTATTGCTGGTGCAAGCATCGAACAGCAACAGAAACAGCGCAGAAGGATACTGAACGAGATCTGGTTGTCAGCTGGTGAGGTTGAATTCCGCACTTCCTCGTCCAACATTGGCGTCACAAGACATCACTATGAAAAACTCGTCAAGTTCAAACAGTGGATAAAATGTTCAATCACGGCGATATCACATGGAGAAGTAATTCTCACTCGATGAACTATTTCAATGGAAGTTTTCAACTATCATTTTTCACTTAAGGTGTGAAGTGGAACTCGCTTTCGTGCTGACGAAGACCGTCTTGTCCTTGAAGTCTGAGGGCCTGGCTTCGACCGTGTAGTAGTGCAAATCCATCCCACGTTGAACGACGCAAATGCAGTGCGCGTCACTAGACTGTACCTCGAGGAAGTTGCATTGATGAGTGCACCACATCAGATGTAAGCAAGATGAATGCAAGAATCCGAACAATAAATCAAGCGAGTAGATAGCAGCAATAATGCGAGATTTTATTTCCCTCTTCCCACTGTGCATAGCCCCGATCAAAATGAACCAATCACCTGTTTCTGTTATTCACTTCCTTTGTTATACTGTATTTGCATTATGCCTATGCTCAGTGCGTATGATGTATCCGCGCAGTTCCATAATCACAAAATGTGGAAGTGGAAAATATGCCTGATAGACTCAATTGAAACCGTGCTGTCATATCAACCTTCCGTTGGTCTTGCACAGTTGATCATGACCTTTATTGCTCCATCAGCGCCCGTCTTCGCGGCCTCAAACGCTTTCAATGAGTCTTCCAGCTCGAACCTATGCGTGATCAATTTCTTCACGTCGCATTTTCCCGAAGCAACGAATTCCAAGGCTGTTGGATAGCTGTCGGAAAATAGTTTTCATTAGATATCGCAGAGAAATTCTGAAATTGTTATCGGCAAGCGTAATTTTTACGCGACTGTGAGATAAACACCATAATTTTTCTGCTGAGAGGTAGACTATATATACATGCAGTATTGATGAACATGAAGAACTCCAACCTCAAAACGACGAATTTTTCAAAAAGTCCTTCTCTGAATTTCCTTGAAAACAAAATGCATTGAAAACCTCCTTAATTAACTCAAAGGCTCATTCCAGCAGCCAAGCAGTCAAAAGCCTCTCTCTCTCTCTCTCTCTCTCTCTAAAACGATTTCTCTGTGAAGAGAATGTTTTTTTCAGGCCCCTTAGGATTTTCTCCTCATGTTGTACATTCAGGCTTTATAAGCACAAAGAAATTTTTTTTCAATGAATTTTTCTGGCTTCTTGAATTTTGTTGTCATATGGCAGGATAAATTTACAGTGAGACCCCAAGATGCGGACATATAATTGGTGAATAAAGAGTGTCCTGATGTGGGAATAATGTCCCTAAGTTGAATCTCATTTTACCTTATACTTCAATGCAAATATGTAATCAATTAGTTCTCCTTTTTTTTCAAAAAATTGGAAATGAGTCATATAACAATTTAATAAAATGGTTTCCCTCTGCAACATAAAATTGTAGAGAACAACAGCACAGAACAAAAGCACAAAGAATCTGCTCTTATAATTGTTATCAAAAAGAGATTAAAAAGCAAAGAAAAAAATAAATCTTGCTAGAACATGCACAGATTATAGGAAAAAAAAACTCTGAAAAAGGAAGCACAAGATCAGCTTGCTTTTGATTATGAATTAGAGTGAATTTACCATGAAATATTTTTTCAATTTTTGTGAATATGAATAGCTCAATATATTTTCAAACTTGAGCCAATGTCCAGATGTCAGGCCTTACTTTTTTTGGTCTTCAAGTTTCCATCCATAAGTCAAATTGTCCATATACATGTTGGGGTGTCCGTATATCAGGGTCTCACAGTATATAAAATGTCATCACTTTCATAAGGCACACCCATGATTCTATCATCATTTTCTAAAAAAAAAAAAACATCTTCTTTATTCGTGGATGATTTCCTACCAATTCGCATAACGGAAGATCCCTCTGATATCCACTTCCCTCACGGCCGCATCAAACACGGGTACATTCAAGTAGCTCGACGGTCCCACTCCAACCAACACCATAACACCCCCGGACTTGGTCGCCTTAAACAAAGAAAAAAATAATAAAGGGCAGCGTATTAAAAAAAAATACAGCTAAATGTCCGATAAAAAAACATTCAAAGAGAGAAAAAGTAAATAAAATGAAAATGAAATTGGATCGATCTGAAGATCTGTATAATAAAAAAATGGGTATATATAAATCAACCCACGAGCATTCCGAGTCTGATACTCGACTCGGCCCCGGTGCACTCGATCGTATGAGTAGGCGAGTCCCCCTTGAATGCTTCCTTGATCATCGCCAACGCCTCATCTGCCGTTTGCTCCTTAGCGATAGTGATCCCGGCGTCTGCTCCCATGGACAGTGCCACCTGAAGCCGGTTCTCATCCAGATCTGCCACGACATTAATTAAACATATATAAATGCGGGGGAAATCATTGCTGCTGCGCGACAATAAAGCCATATATATTGTACAGTATATGCACCAGAAAATGAAACATTGACATGAAACAAAGCATAATATTTTGGGCAACCGCACCACATCTTAACCAGCACAGAGGCAAATTACAGATCAACCCCCACATGCAAACACCTTGACATGCAGACAATTCAACATAGGGACACTTATTTTCGCATGAAAAATTAACAAAAAAAGGCCCCAACATGAGGACACGGACTCAACCTAGGGACATTTCGTGATAAAATTTCAAATAAGTTTCTGGCCAAATTACAAGAAACAGATATGTCCAACCCTAAAATTGATGTAAGAAAAGTTCTTGGGCATTTCTCTCACAAATTTGCCATCCATTTAGCTAATTTTGAAAAATTACCTCCAGCATAATAGAGGGACTTCCTTCTCTCTTTTACACTTGAATATTATTTTTACAGAGAATGCCAACATTTCTATGTACTGTACAGAGGTGTCAGTATGTTCAATTCCCCAAATGTCCATATTGTGTTGAAATATATTGATTGCATCAGTTTAAATTGGGAGACAACATTTATTTTCAAGGAATTATGGTGAGCATTTTGTCCATAAAACACCAATTAAAAATTATATACTGTACCGTAAGTCTTACAGAAAATGAGACTCAACTTAGGGACATTTTGACTTAAGGACACTCTTGATGCACCAATTATGTCTGCATTTTGGGGTCTCACTGTACTGTACTGTACTGTACTATACAGGGTGGGCCAAAAAAAGTGAACCAATTTTTAAATTAGAATACAATATCTCCTTTGAAAATTAAGCTGAAACAATTTAAAAAAACACCAAATGAAAACTTTTTCAGTTCTCTTTCAAATGGTTCCTTGTTTTATAGTCCCAAGTGTCACCAAACACTCACAAAAGCCGTTTTAATGAAAAACTTTGAAAATTGCTTCGCTTATTATGTACTAGGCTGATCATATTATTCGTCACTTGAACCTATGATTCAGACGACACCTGTCGGACATCCCAGCAAGCGGGGTCGGATTCGAAAATGAAAAAAATAAAAATAGAACACCAATAATAAGTTCCATAAACTGGGCTTTTTCTTTCATTACCGGTGAGGCAGACGAAAGCGGCACCCATGGCCTTGGCGACCAGCAAATTCACCAGCCCGATGGGTCCGGCCCCACAAATCAGAACCCGGGCTCCCAGGGTTACGCCTGCTCGCCGACATGCGTGCACTCCAACGCTAAGTGGCTCCAGAAGTGCTCCTTCCTCGTCGGACACGTGGTCGGGCAGCCTATATGATGGGTAAATGGCCAACATGCAAAGTCCACATTTCACGCCTTATTCATCATTAAAAAATAGTGTTATTCTCGCGACAAACATATTTGATCCAAACGTCTTATAAGTCAAATTTCAAGGGACCTGCAAAAAAAGTTGACTTTGGGGAAGGGGGGGGGGGGTGTTTGAATTTTATGGGTTGGAACACCAATGCAAAGCAATTTAATCTGGGAAACTGAGAAAAAAATGTAAATGGTGATATTCTGGGGCTTAAATAGCTTCTTTAATGAGTTGAAAGGCTGCTGAACTTGGAGGCAGGGGTTCATTTGCCCAATGAAGTCTTTCGCTTCCTTTAAAATGCTTAAATTTCTGTTTTAATTGCTTTTTCCTTTATTTTTTCAAGAAAATAATGGCCAACAGGTCAGAGAAAATTTGACTTATGGAGATTTGAGGGGAAAACCTTTTGACTTAGGGAGGATTCAACTTAGGAAGGTTTTGAATTTTATAGGTTGGAACTACAATACAAAGCCCTTTTTTCTGGGAAACTTGGAAAAAATGTAAATGGTGATATTCTTGTGCCTAACTGGCTTCTTAAATGAGTTGAAAGGCTGCTGAACTTGGAGGAAGGGGTTCATTTGCCCAACAAAGTCTTTCACTTCCTTTAAAACGCTTAAATTTATGTTTTTATTGCTTTTTTTTTATCTTTTCTCAAGAAAATAATGGCCAACAAGTCACAGAAAATTTGACTTATGGAGGTATGAGGGGAAAAGCTTTTGAATTAGGGAGGTTTTTCATCCATTGTTTCTAAGGGGATTCAAATGGGGACCTGAACAAAATTTGACTTAGGGGGGATATTCAACTTAGGGAGATTGGAGTTATTAAGGTTCACCTGTATAAAGACTCCAAGCGCCTTTTAATAGGGTGACTTGGGAGAGTAGAGAAGTCTGCAAGTATAATTTTGGCCAGCTATTTGCACAAATTATTTGTTATATTTTTAAAATCATATACAGTCAGACCCCCACATGCAGACACCTTGACATGAGGTAAATTTGACATTGGGGCATTATTTTTGTAATAAAAAGGGCATAAAAAATGCCCAACATAAGGAAACTGACTTGACATGAGGACATTGTATGATAAAATTGCTAATAAATTTCACAAAAATTGACTTTTATTTGGCTTGATTGCAAGAAACAGATATTTCCAACCCTAAGATTTATGCAAGAAAAATTCTGTCAATTCTCCATCATTTTCCCATCCATTCAGCTGGTTGAAAAGAATTACCTATTGCATATAGGGACCTCCTTCTCTCTTTGTGACTTGAATGTCATTTTTCTAGATGCCAACATTTCAATGAACAGTGTTTATAGATACACTATTAAATGCTCAAAAGGTTCTTATATTGAGTTGAAAATATATTCACTGAATCAAATTCAAGTGGCAAAATTTTTTTTTCATGGATTTCTAAAGAATATTTCTGCCATACAAGACTAATTAAAAATTATATAATGTAAGTTTATGGGAAAACAAGACTCAACTTAGGGACACTCCTCATGCACCAATTACCGCATCTGGGGGTATCACTGTAATTATTCAAATGTGCATCTCAATGCTGTAATTATTTCAAAAGTTAAAAAACTGCATTTATTTACTATTTGGGGTAGTAATGAAATTTCCGCGTACATTGGCCAGCCATTTTATTTCAAAATTGGAGGATAAAAAATTACTCTCGAAAATAATACAGGAATTTTCGACTTTTTAATAATTTCATTCAATCGAATAAGCATCTTGAATGAAAATATCGTACAGATTTTTTGGGCATTGAAAAAGTTTCCATACATTCTGGCGTTACCTTTCCAACATAATAGTACCGGGGACAAAAAAGCCCGCGTTAAATTTTTTTCTTGCATGCTTTGAAATCAAATACTGTACAGTAGATTATTCCGTAATATGATGAACGGAGAAACGCATCCATTTTTCTCGCAAAGATAATACGTTCTCTATAATATTTACTGCGGTATTTTCGTCCCACGCATGCGAGCAAAAACGCAGTCTGAATAATGTGCGAAAGACATTTTCTGAACAGATTCTCCTTTCTTTTTAAAGTATCCGATTGAATCACGATTACACTGTTATGAAACATATTTAAAATAATAATCCAAATTTTCATACAGTCGCCAAATTTGCGTAAGTTCATTGATGAGTATTCTGAAGGTAAACATTATTTCCAAGGTCGTGAGAATCCCATGCGGAATGTAATAATGAGTCAGGCCTGCTGAAAAATTAAAATGATGTGTTGTTGTTTTGATTATTATCTTTTCTAATTTTTAGATAATGGATAGAAGAACAAAATATTCGAATTTTCAACTATCCATAAACACTTTTTGCACGGCCCTGTGGCGACATCAGGGGTGGAGAACTCTGGCTGAAGCTGGAAAGTTTTCACTTATCATCATGAAGCAGTAAATTGAAAAAACTTTTTTTTAAATTCGAAACAAATCCCAGAAGCTTAGAACATCACATTGATCGACTATACGTCATGATTATTTTTCGAACCATCACATCGCCCAAATACTCATAAAAATACCAGACGTTGCGTCAAACTAGGACAACCCTCGTACATATATTTATGCACAGTACTATAAGAAGCCTATATATACAGTATAAAATAAAGAATAATCTGAAGAATAGCTATTCGAAAAAATGAAAGACAAATCCTGTCAAAATATCCTAACATATCGTAACATTACCGGAATTCGGCACAAATAAAGGCGCGGAGATAAGTACAATATTTATGAATACTGTAATTCGTCAAAGCAACTAATACCAACTATGTATATTTATGTAATTCTACTCATCAGAACAGGATGAATCCTGGAGCTATTGCTGTACACATCAGTATACTACGGGTATACCCCTATAGGTGGTACCTCGCAATTCGACCGTCCCGAAATTCAACGGTCGAATTAGCAGTTAGGTTGACTCGCAATTCGACCTGCTTCGGCCATTTTATTCGCGTTCTTGAAGTGATATATTCTTTTAAATTTCACGAAGTGTCTGGCAATTCGACCCGAGCTTGGCAACGGATCAGCGGGGTCGAATTGCGAGGTACCCCCGCTGTATGGTTGGTGCTTCATTATACAGCAGTCAGAATTGCATACAAGTAGCGACATCTATACGCAGAGGAATCAAACGATGAAAACTCCCCCAGGAGCCAATCATCCTAGAATTTCATTCTTCCATCTGCATGTACTAGTCCAAAAGATATATACAGTGAGAACCCCAGATGCAGACATAATTGGTGCATCAAGAGTGTCCCTAAGTCAAAATGTCTGTAAGTTGAGTATCATTTTCCCTTAAACTTATATTATATAAATTTTAATTGATGTTTTATGTACAAAATACTCACAATAATTCCATGAAAATAAACATTGTCTCCCAATTTAAACTGATTCAATCCATATATTTCAACATAATATGGACATTTGGGGAATTGAATACTGATACCTCTGGACAGTACATAGAAATGTTGGCATTCTCTGTAAAAATAACATTCCAGTGAAAAAGAGAGAAGCAAGGAAGTCCCTCTATGCTGGAGGTAACTTTTTTAAAATTAGCTAAATGGATGGTAAATTGGTGAGATAAATGACCAAGAACTTTTCTTGCATCAATTTTAGGGTTTTGCCTGAAACGTATTTGCAATTTTATCACAAAATGTCCCAATGTCAAGTCACTGTCCTCATTTAGGGCCTTTCTTATTAAATTTTTTTTTACGGGAAAATAAATGTCCCTATGTCAAATTGTCCACATGATGTGGAGGGGTTTCACTGTACTGCATACTATACACAGTCTCTCCCACCATCTGTGTCCCTCATCTGAAAACGAAGGATAAATGAAAGAAATGCCGTAAATGGGGGAGGGGGGGAAAATGTATCTAACCATCTGCTGTCCGTCGTCTGAAAACGAATAAGGAAATGAACGAAATTCCGTGAATGAAGGGAAAAGTATATCTAACTTGAAACAAAAGTCCGCGGCGTGTTTGTAGTATTGACAGAGATTCCCGTCCACGGGGGGCGTGGCGCAGAACTGGATATCCGGACAGAGGTTATAACGCCCGCCGACACAATACGAACATCGTCTGCAAGGCACGCCCGGCTCGATCGCTACTCGGTCACCTACGCAGAAAAAAAGAAGGAAAACAAGACATGTTCAGTTGGAAATAAATCAATGGAAAACATACACAAACGTTTAAAAATATAATGAACGAATAACACGCTCCGATATAATGACTGTCTCGATTGCGCATCTCTGTCTCTCATCTATACACACGTATATGTATTTCGTCCTTTATTATTGTGACAAGAATGAACTCCGCTTCGCGACCTTGAGCATCGTATATACACACAGCGACTGCTGATGCTACAATAATATGCCCAAAACGGGATGGATGATAAACGTTTATACAGTATTTGCGGGCTCCGGGATCACGATAAGTACTGCACACCGTATATGTGAATAACAACACATTCAATACACAGTACAGTTAAACCTGGATAACAGCCGCCACTTTGGCAGCCGTGAAGGCAGCTATTGATGAAAATGGCGGAATTGCATTGGATGACCTGGAGGCAACCCTTAGAAAGAATGCCAAGTTGATTTCAAAAATTCTGAGGGGAAAGCTGGGCTACAGTAAAAAAAAAAAGGGAGCCTCATCTTTTGAGTGGAGAAAGAAACTCTGCCCGGGTGAATTAAGAAAAAAAATTCAAAAAAAATTTGTCAAACAGGGCTGATATTTTTCTTCTGTGCCAAAGAATATGTTTTCCCTGAAGAAAAAAAGTTTTTCAGCTCAACTGTAGGCCATTTTCATTGTTACTCCAAGAACTTTTGTTAGAACCCTCGTGTTATAGTGTGTATGGTGTTACACGACTTGAAGTGCACTTGTTCTGAAACAAGAGTGCAGTGATCTCAACTCATTTATGCATACTGTGAGTGAAACCTTTAAATGGTTGATTAAAACTTATGTAAGAGGTTAAATCTTTTCATGCATGATGATGGAGATAATTTCTTACCATAATGCCTGAATATTGTTATTATAATGCTCTTATCTTTAACACAGGGGAATAAATCCCATGTCTATATAGGCATCATCTTGCATTTAAATAAGTAAGCTTTGTTAAAGAGAGTTTGCTCTGATATGACTACCTATTTGTACTTCAGAGTAGCATCTGAGAAAGTTAATATACACTTTGCTTGTTATCATTGCAAGCAGAATTTATACACCTATATACAAGTTGAATGCCTCCTTAAGTTGAATTTTTTCAAGTCCCCAGTTAGTATAACAAAACATTAAAAACTTCCCTCACTCAAAGGCTTTTTCTCTGAAACCTCTGCTTAAGTTGCATTTTCAGAGGCCTTTTGGCTATTTTCTTGAACCAGGAAAGAGAAAAGCAATAAAAAATGAAATTTGTTGCAATTTGAAAGGAAGTGGAAGACTAAATTGGGCAAATGAACCACTGAGTTCAAGTTCAGCATCCTGTCAATTCATTAAAGAAGCAATTTAAGGCCACATAATCACCATTTACAATTTCCTACCAAGATAATCTATGTTTCCTGCAACAAAAATGTACGGAACTATGTAACTCAAACCTCTATAACTTTTGAGACCTTCACACATCGAATTTTTGGTTGGTCCCTTGGAATTTGACTTATTATTAGGGAGGCTCAACTGTACATATGCTGTACACTATGACTAAAGCACTAAACAACTGTTCTTTAGTCATAGAACAGTTATCAAAATTCGAAAATCAATGCTGGAGATTTAATAGTCAATGATGATGGCTCAATTTTTTCCATCTTTGTTAAGATTACTGATGTTAGGGAATTTTGGACATGACTGCTGGTGAGTCACCCAAAACGGAATCATTGCTCATTTAGAGGAATAAGAAGCATCAGGAGAAGAGGGTTCCAATATTTTGGCTTATCATAGAATTAATTTGCAATTCATATCCCAAAAATTGTTGAAGGTACAGTAGTTAAATTCAGTGCGAGGACTCTACGTCTGCATTAACCACGAACCTGGATATATCAGGGATATACAACCTAGTAGACGTACATCCTAGAACAAGAGGGTTTCTGTAGTTACCTTTACGTAAGTTAACGAAGATAAGACAAGTAGAAAATTAGGAATGAGTTCCCAGCACATAAATTGAATAAAAATTGCTTCTCCCAACTTCAAGATACAAAAAACAAGCATGCAGAAGAAAATAACAGATGCATATGTCTTGCTATACACATGAACCTTGATAAGTCAAACCTCCCTAAGTCAAATTTTTTTCAAGTCCCTGTCTAAATTCCCTTAGAATCAATACATTGAAAACCTCTCAAACTTGAAGTCTTTTTCTCTAAAACCTCTTAGTAAAATTTCCTGAGACCTTCTGCTTATCATTTCCTTGAAATATGAAAGAGAAAATGATGAAAACAAATAATTTGATTTATCTTGAAAGGAAGTGAAAGACAAATATAGTAAATGAACCCCTGCCTCCAAGTTCAGCAAGGTGTGAACTCATTAAGGAGCAAGTTTAGGTCCAGAATATCCTCATATATGATTGTTCACACTTTTTTCACTGCTCCTCACAACAAAAGTGTTTGTTTCCTCAACTGTAAACCTCCAAAAATCAAAACCTTATCCACAAGTCAAATTTTTTTCCTGGTCCCTAGAAATTCAACTTATAGAGGTTCAACTGTACTGTGCACTATAATGATGGAAAAAACTTTGAAAAAAGAAACACAAAATCAATCTGTGTTTGATTTCTGTACCAATTAGATTAAAATTATAATGAAATGAATTTTCAAGTTTTTGGAAAATATAATTAGCTCAATAATATGTCAAAGAGATATCAACGTTGTAAAATGAAATTTTTATATTTTTCTGGAAAATGTCACCCAAGTGTCTGTATCTCGAGCCAATGTCCGGATGTGGGGTCAGATTTTTTCAAGTTTTTCAATTTCCTTGAATGAATTGTCCCCATAGCATATGTAGATTTGGGCGTCCGCATGTCGGGGTCTCACTGTATTCCAGTAAATTTTTCATAGCTCTTTGACTAGTATATACATGATGAATTCTGCTAATTATTGAGACCAATTTATATACAGTGAGTGCAACGACCAGCAGAACACACCCTGTTTTTTCAAAATATGCATACAATTTTTCATGGCAGTACATTTTCTTCCACTATAACGCAATTATGAAAACTAAGAAATTTAAAAGAACTACAGTGGCAGGCATACAGTTGCGGTATAAATTTGAGAAAATATCTAAGTGATGTTTAATTGATCGGAGAACAGATTAGAAATAGATGCAATTTTTTAAAATTTCCGCCAGAAAACTGGAAAAAAATTTTCTGAGGAGACCTACAATAATACAAACAGAGCAGAATAAGTTTCCTATGCTAAACTAAACGAAGTTCAACTGCGCTCCAAATTTCGTTCTATAAGGAAGCGTTTTTATGTTCTCACTGTATTTTTTTTCTGAAGAATGTTGACAAGATAAAAATCAAATGGGGCAAAATCACTCAGAATGTACGTCTACGTTATTGCATATACTGTATATAGCTTTCCAAATTTATCATCTTCATTAATACCAAGTTCAAAATAATTTTCAGTCCAACAAAAAAAAAGGAAGAGCAAAAAACATGAAAACCTTTTCTTCACAGCAATTATCCTGTGATATTTTCCACGGGAATATCGCAAATTCCTGAATAATGAACTCATATTGACAGAAAAATTGAACAAAAATGTAGACAATACCGTACTTTCCTGTGATCTCAGTACCTCATTCCTAGACCTCACTACCATCCAGACAAATCTTTAGGAAAAGTTCATAATCACAACAACCTACCAGAAACTGTGAATTTTATTTTTCCGCATTCTGCTGAAACTGATTTTTGGAGGCGGTTATAGGTAAAGTTAGATTAGGTCAGGTTATGTTAGTTACAAATATCCTTTAATTAACATAACCTGACCTAACCTAACTTTACCTAACTGCCTCCCAAAATCAGTTTCAGCAGAAACCCAAAGAAAGCAGAAACTGATTTTGGNAAAATCAGTTTCAGCAGAAACCCAAAGAAAGCAGAAACTGATTTTGGGAAGTTGTTAGGTGAAGTTAGGTTAGGTCAGGTTAAATTGGTCAGAGGGAAGGTACAGAGATAACAGAAAAGGGGGCACTGGGATAACAGTTCGTCAAACGAATAATGTTGACAAAATACTTTTATGAATCCACCTGGTTTGAGATGAGAAACACGTGAGCCAACTTTGACAACTCGTCCGCTTGCTTCGTGACCAAGGACCATCGGAGCTTCCACAACGAAATTCGCAATCCGACCGGCTGTCCAGTAATGAACGTCGGATCCGCATATGCCAACTTTCTGCATCTCCAATAAAACATCTGCAAAAAATATATATATATATCAGCAACATTCAAGTACATCAAGGGGTTGTTCGTAAAATATGATAAACAAACGGCCGCTTGCCTTCATATCGGAGGCAGATGCCATTTTTATTTTTTTTGCTCTTCAATTCTTCATTGGTGTCAAACAAATTTTTCACAAACTATTCAGCTACAGAAGGAATCAAAATAAAAGACCTGAATCACAGTGAAAAACTGAATACCCACCACTGAAGTGAAGTTTACCATGTACAAGGGGTCTAAAAAATGGCAGATGACATTTTTTTCTTTTTCTCTTCAATGCTTCATTGGTGTCAAATGAATTTTTCATAAACTATTCAGCTACAGAAAGAAAAAAGGTAGAAGACCTGGATCACAGTGAATACCCACCACTGAAGTGAAGTTTACCATGTACAAGGGGTCTAACAAAAGTTCTTGGAATATAATTTGAAATGGCATATAATTTAGCTGAAAAAAAATTCTTTGGGACAAGAAAAAAATCAGCCCTGTTTGAGATATTTTTTTGAATGTTTTGCAGAAGTCACCATGGCAGAGTTCTGCTCCCCACTCAAAAGATGAAGCACTCTTCCTGCAGATTTTGTTGTTGTAGCCCAGATTTCCTCTCAGAATTCTTGAAATCAACATGGTATTAATTCCAAGGGTTGCCTCCAGGTCTTCCAAGGTAATTTTGGAAGACCTGAATTGTATAAAATTAAAAACCCACTGCCCAATAATCAGTCCTGTAATTTAGCTCTTATTGTAAACTTCCCTTAAAAAATGCAATCCCAATTCTTTTGATTGTATTCTTGCATTGCATTACTGAACCCTACATTTGTGTGCACAAATTTATCATTTTTATTGAATATGTGTTGCATTATTGCATTTATTGTGATGCATTATTATTGTACCATATTTCATTCTGATTTATTGTGGACTGTGATTAAACCAGACAAAACTAGGGATATGTAATTCAGGTACCCCCCTTAATTAGATATTCCTGGCCACAAACTGGCTGATTGCACTGCCTTATTATTTCTCACCATTTCTGTTGCGGGTCAACTAGATGTCGCCCACAGCGCAGGGACAAGAGAGGCACAGAAAGCACAACGCAGCGTAGGAAATGCCACGTCTTACAAGAAAAGAAATGCGAGAATAATCAAGATAACAAGAAATAATACTTTTTATTCAAACATTATGAAACCTGAAGATATTGATCTTCAGGAAAAATATTCCACCAAGTGAAAAATCACTTGATGAAAGAAATTACAAGGAATTTTATAAACATACATTCAGTCACACCCCAGTGAAAACCTTGGAGAAGCTTTCCACTGGGGAGGACCTGGAGCTGTGAAGAAGGAACTGCAGAATCAATCAATCCTGCTCTGAACTTGGAAGAGGACAGACCTGCATATATTGTGTGATTTATTTGCTGGGAATTATTCATGGACTTGGACATTATTTATAAACAGAAGTTGAGGGTTCAGGACCCTTAGGCCGCAAACGGCCAATTGTGCTATTAGTTTATTTCACTATAAACCGAATCAACGTGTTGTAGTCAGAGGACCTCTCACAATTTCTTCCACTGCACTATAATGGATCAATTCTTTATGTTGGGTTGATTAATTCCTCAACAGCATCCGTTACTTCAATATACACATGGGCAATTGTTTTCAAGTTAATATTTTGTCCAATATTTGAATTATTTTCTAGATCTCCAAATTTTACTCTGCTGGAACCATCTCACATAGCTGCATTACAAAGAGAGCTTCATATATACAAGGAAATGTAAATTGATTTTCTTCTTTTTGACAAAATTTAAATTCTATAATTGAAATGCGGTTACAAACATATTTACTTCAATCAATTCATGATGCTAGAATGTCACAGGCAGGAATAAAATATTGTAAATTTAAAGATGGCTCTCCATACATTTCTGAGTTTTTTTTTTCTAAAATGAGAGAAAATCTCTGTACAATGATTGATTATTCAGACCAAATAAAATGGATTTTTTCTAAATGTTCCTGCTCCTGGATGAAATTTGGACGGTTTATAGAAGCATTCAATCACTTGTTAAATTAATGTTTTGACAAAATAAAATAAAAGGTTGAAGCGAAATGTCGGTGGTTTAATTCTTGAACACCGAAAGAACTCAACTCACCGTGTGGATCAAGATCCTCTTCAAGAGTTCGCTTTTCCTAAAAAAAAAAAAAACACGAAAGACACGTTTCTCAATTTCAACACATGAAAGAAATCATGAAATATTTGACTCACCATTCTCAGATCGCCTTTCGTAAACACAACACAAGAGAGATTCTCCATTATATTTCCGCGAAAACCTAAAAAAAAAAAAAAAAAGAATTCGACACTTCGCTTGATTCACAGCACCACCTTAAAAAAAGGACCTCCAAAGACAACTTGATATCAATAAATGGGAAGGAATACTATATACACATGCAGGTCTGTTGACTTAATCTCCGAACGAGAACCAAATGAAGGCTCTATACAACAGGGGCATCGCACCCACGAATAACTCATTCGCTTCTTCTTTTTTCTTCCACATCCAAAAAGGGGGCTATATAACGACGCAGTTGCGTGAAAATAATGGAAGGGGTTCTCAAACCTCCGCGTCGAAAAAAAAAAATTCCCGAAATTCGAAGAAAATTAGCATTTTCATTTCAGAACAAGGCTTAAAAATTCGCGAGGAAAACGGCATAAAATTTCCACTACAATTTTAAAACAACAAGGTTCTCTTGGTAGCCAAAAATAAAATTCCCGAAATTCGAAGAAAATTAGCATTTTCATTTCAGAACAAGGCTTAAAAATTCGCGAGGAAAACGGCATAAAATTTCCACTACAATTTTAAAACAACAAGGTTCTCTTGGTAGCCAAAAATTTAAATAAATAAAAATTGCGCTCCAGTTAACGGCCTGAACCCATCCCAGTTATTGGAAGGTTTTCATTCACAAAGTTGATCACCCAACTGCAATAATTCGCAATAGATGGTTCTCAGGACTCAAAAAGTATTGTGACCTTTACAATGATGGATTCAAACAATTATGATGACTCAGGGGTTTGCAGATTCCTCCAGACTTGCTTTTCAAGAACTCAAAAATCCATCAAGAATAAGTTATACAGTGAGACCCCCACATGCAGACACCTCAACCCTCAGACAATTGGACATTGGGAGTTTAGGGACACTTATTTCCCCATGGAAAATTAATAAAAAAAAGACCAACATGAGGATACTGACTCAACGTAGGGACATTTTGTAATAAAATTTCAAATACATTTCAGGCCAAATTACAAGAAGCAGATACTTCCAACTCTAAAATTGAAGTAAGAAAAGTTCTTGGGCATTTCTCTCACCAATTTACCATCCATTTAACTAATTTAAAAAAATTACCTCCAGCATAGAGGGACTTCCTTCTCTCTTTTTTAACTTGAATGTTATTTTTACAGAGAATGCCAGCATTTCTATGTACTGTACAGAGGTATCAGTATTAAATTCCCCAAATGTCCATAATATGTTGAAATATATTGATTGAATCAGTTCCGATTGGGGGACAATTTCAATTTTCATGGAATTATGGTGAGTATTTTGTACATAAATCACCAATTAAAAATTATATAATGTAAGTCTACGGGAAAATAAGACTTGACTTGGGACATTTTGACTTAGGGACACTCTTGATGCACCAATTACATCTGCATCTTGGGGTCTCACTATATTCTTATGCTAAAAAAAAAAATAGCCCCCGAGGAGCAAGGGAAACCATTCTTAGCAGGTTGAAAAAATATATCTCCAGCACTTGGAAAACATTTCAGGCACATCAAATTAAGTTAGCACAAAAAATTTTCATATCCACAGCACAGGAGAAAACAAATTTTCATGCAGTCAATTATCCAAAGTTAAGGGTCCACTATCTTTCGAGATCATATTGTGGACTATAGGGCTAGTGCAAATATTTTCAGCGGGCCCCATCAGTGAAAAAGGAACATCCAAGAGAATTTCAACACTCCCAAATAAATCACATTTTCCCAAAACCATATACACTTATTATCACAGGAACATCATTGCTGAGGAAAATACCGGTATTAGCTGTACAAAATCATCTCCCATTGTTCCCCAAACGTGAGTTTCTATATGCAAAAATATGACAGACAAAAGACAACAACAAAATGTAACAGAAAATCGTGCAAAACGTTCCGCGGGTGATGGAAATGGACAGAAATACGAGACCAGACAAACGCACGCCAGTGTCAAAATAGAATGATTCCTTTAGCGCTGCTTCTGTTCGTGTATTTATCACACCTGAGAAGACGAGCAAAAAAAAAAAAAAACTTCCCATCAAGGCAGATATGATGAGCCAGAAACAATAATAACGAAAGTAAAGTACAATTCGAATAAATAATTCAGAGGAATTGCACACCTCAGTCCAAACTTCTTTTTCTGCCGCCTCGCGTATTCAACCAAATAACGAAAATATATGCGATTCTATATATGCTACTTTTCTCTTTCCAACGACGAGAGAGAAAATTTCGTCCCCCAGCAGCAATCTGACACAACAACAAAAAAAAAGCT
>CAJPEX010003821.1:0-21945 GCA_905338405.1 Notodromas monacha
GATACGATAGCGTAATAATGTGTGTCCGAACGGATCCTCATCGATCAAGCACCCTCACTGCACCATCCCCAACAGCCGCAGCAGTCTGCAATACTCCTCGTGTTGCTGCATGGTGCTGGTGCTGGTGGTGGTGGTGCTGCTGCTGCTATTGCTCGAGAAAATGTTCTGAAGCATTCTCCCCAAGTCGAGGAGGGGAATACAGTATTTTTTTTATATTTTTTTTCGTGATAAGAATCACAACATAACTAACTCCCCCTCGTCTCCTATTTAGTATAGTTCGAGGGAGAAAATTAGGCCTCATATTCAGGCAAAAACGAACTCCTCGTCACCTCTTTTCCAAGCGAATGAAATGCATACAGTATTTCGAAAAATAAATGTGAATCTTGAGAATTTGCTGCATCAGACAAGAAATTCTCAACTTTTCACTTAATTATTGGTGAAAATGTTCCGAGACATTCTCCACAAGTCGAGGAGGGGAGCTAGTACAGTACTTTTTTTTTCGTAGTAAGAATTTACAACATAACCAACTCTCTCTCGTCTCCTATATTTAGTAGTTTGAGGGAGAAAATTAGGCCTCGTATTCAGGCAACAACGAAACTCCTCTTCATTTCTTTTGCAAGCGAATAAAATGTATGTTTTGAAGAATAAAATGTAAATCTTGAGAATTTGCTGCATCAGACAAGAAATCTTCAACTTTTCTATTCATTATTGGTGAAAATGTTCTGAGGCATTCTTCAAAAGTCGAGGAGGGGAATACAGTATTTTTGTGTTCGTAATAAGAATTTACAACATAACCAACTCTCTCTCGTCTCCTATTTAGTAGTTTGAGGGAGAAAATTAGGACTCGTATTCAGGCAACAACGAAACTCCTCTTCAACTCTTTTACGAGCAAAAAATCTATATTTTGAAGAATAAAATGTAAATCTTGAGGAATTTGCTGCATCATCAGACAAGAAATTATCAAATTTTCTATTAATTATTGGTGAAAATGTTCCGAAACATTCTCCACAAGTCGAGGAGGGGAGTACAGTATTTTTTTTATTTTGTTTTCGTAATAAGAATTACAACATAACTAACTCCCCCTCGTCGCCTCGTCTCCTATTTACAGTAGTAAAGTTCGAGGGAGAAAATTAGGCCTCATATTCAAGCAACAAAGAACTCCTCTTCACCTCTTTTAGAAGCGAATAAAATGTATATTTCCAAGAATAATTTCATACTTTTATACTCTTCAATATTTTCATACTCTTCAACTTCAGAATTATCACAAAATTGTTCAATCACTTCCAACGTATAACCTGAACTATACCCAGGTAAATCAGTGTCATGAATTATGCGTCCCGCTGTTCGCCATCCTATAAATTCAAAGAACTTCACTGAGTCCAGGAAGTGAATCACATATACGCGAATCATACGTCACGCATAGCATTGACATTCCAGGACCCCGCAAAAATGGCATATTCTTGCCCCCTCCCCCCACCCCCCTTAAAAAAAAGGAAGAGACAAAAAACCGCCCCCAAAGCAGCGGGGGTCTCAATTTCGGTCCTTCACGATTTTCACTCTCCCTGACTATATATACCACAACAGCAGAATCGAGATTAGGAGTGGCGTCTCTCTCTCTCTCTCTTTTCATCTGACATCACAGAAGGATTGAAAACGGAAGAGAAAAAAAAGAAAAGAAGAAGGCGCCCCCCGTTGGCGGAATCCGCGATATCCATTACACTAAGTACGGCGGCGGGAAAATGTGACGTGATTCGTGCGCGATTGCGTGCGAGGCGGCGATCAATCATGAAGCCCAGGGAACAATTCATTAACGGCTCCTTGCGACGCCCGGGGGACGCCATCTCATGTCTTTTCGGATCCCCCCCCCCCCTTTTTTTTTCTTTTTCTCGCATTTTCTGAAAATCATTTTTTAGACGTCATCTTTCTTATTGCAGCGGGAGTCGTCACCTGATATACATATTGTCTGCTTATTCCGTACAGCAATCAGCGGGAAAGACAATTTCCAGAGAAGATTTGGGAAGTGCGGAAATAGGGTGTCATTTTCATCCAGGGGTGACGTCGGCAAGGATTGATAATGTGCGCCATTTCTGGGGGGTGAAAATGACTGCTTTTTTCTAAATTACTCTCATCGAAACACGTGGTGCATTAAAAGTAAAAAAATAAAAAAACTGTTGCCCGAAATTCAGTGAAAACCGCCAATAATTTTGCATCACGATTATGGTTGAACAAGCTCAGAGAAGAATTATAGGAATATTTTCGAAAATTATCGGATTTGAATTTTATTAGGGAAAGATTGACACACATTGAATTATCGGGAATAAAAATTTGTCTTGTGGGGACACATCTAATTATCGTCTCAAAATGCAACCAAATTAGTCTCTCTTTTTTTCATCTCGACAAAATTTTGGGAATGTAATAAAACCATCTCTTTTTCAAGTTTTTAGCAGGGATTTTTTTGCTAAATTACTGTACTCTTGTGCATTAAAAGTGAAAATAATAAAAAATGTTGCCCGAAATTCAGTGAAAACCGCCAATAATTTTGTATCACGATTATGGTCGAACAAGCTCAGAGAATAATTATCGGAATATTTCGAAAATTATCGGATATGAATTTTATCAGGGAAAGATTGACACACATTGAATTATCGGGAATAAAAATTTGTCTTGTGGGGACACATCTAATTATCGTCTCAAAATGCAACTAAATTAGTCTCTCTTTTTTCATCTCGACAATATTTTGGGAATGGAATAAAACCATCTCTTGATTCAAGTTTTTAGCGGGGATTTTTTTTTCAATTTAGACTTTTGCGAAGGTCCAGATCATAACAGAATGCCAAGGTATTTTGTTGCTGAAATTGAAGGTCAAATCTCATTACAAAAAACTCACCGCCAAAAAAAATTATAGAACAATTCGGTATACGTCTCCATAAACTTTTTAAAAATTGTGAAATTTTTCTCTGAAATAAGAGATTATTTATTCAAATCTGAGTTTTTTCTAGGACCAACTATAGGGAAATTTTCTAGCAGAATAAAACCAGTCCTCAGAGCAGAAGTATCTTTTCTCCAGCATTGGAAATAATTTGTTTTCTTCCCAAACTTTTCAAAAATCATAATTAAATGTACTGAATAATGAATATAACAGGAAGCAAGTAGCAATGTATATTAGAAAAATTTTTGTCTGAGTGTTGGGAAAATTTGCGCTAATCGTTTTAATCATTGCGTAATTTGACCTGGGTACGATTGAGACTTAGAAGGGAGGTCAAAGGGTTCATTAACTTGACTGATACTTCCTTAATTTCATTACTTAAAATTGTGCTGAAGGAATAAACTGTCTCTGGATGTTAACAGCATAAACCTCCAAGAATTCTAAAATTCCACGCGTAAATTCGGAGTTCAAACCTTCTCAAGGCAACGACAATTTTCCAAATTCCCCCGTATCATTTCTGTCCAAACAAAACCGACAAATTATGACTCGAATCCAACTGCTCGGGGTATATCTATATATACACAACAACAGCTGATACGCCTTTTTCCTCCTTTTTTTATTCTCATTTTCATTTTATTCTCGGTCATAGCACGGGGTTTTATCAACACTCGGAATGGGTAAAAATAGCTCGCTCATTTGGCCCCATGATTTACAGTTGCGAAGTCGCCGACACCAACGTTTAGGTAACAACCACGGGGTTCATGGAGCCAACACCTTAATAACTAGGCAGGTTCTCTCTCTCTCTTTGTGTGCCGCATGTGCTACGTTTATCCAACACGGCGCCCTTGCAAATGAGAACAATAAAAACAAAACAAAAAAAAGAGAACAGGGGAGAAAGAACTGTGTCTGAGACAGAAGAAAAATACAGTGAATTGTTCCCTTCTGGGGGTATTTTATTGTGACATTGAAAGAATTTTGAAGTTGCTATAGATTCAGCTTTTTTTTGTGGTGGTAGCTGTTCTGAAATGTCTTGATTTTTCGTGACACCGCAGAAATTTGTGGCTGAATTTGAATGGTAAACAAAATTTCCATTTTGCTAATTTTATGTGGGATCATATTGTCAGATTCAAAAGAGGAATTGGGTTAATTGTTCATTTTCGGAGGATTTTACTGAGGGATTCTCACTTTTTTTGACGTCTCGATGCAGCTTTCAAGGTTGGGTACTTTGTTTGACCGCTGTTTAAATATTCAGATTTCTTTCGAATATTTGAAAAAAAAATGCTCGGAAGAATATTGACACTGATCTTGGATGATTATCGAAGCAGGGCGAATTGCATTCGATGCCGAAAAACGCAATGTATTATTGCTCCTTTTTCGGGCATCGCATTGTGACGTCGAAAAGTTATGGAATTAGAAAAAATTGAAAGTTTAGGAATCATCTGGAAACTGGTACGTCCAAACATCTGTCTGATGTTTGGAAACCATTTTTAAAAAATTCTGATTCACTATGACCGAAAACAGCAAGGAAAGGATGCCAAAATTAGATATTTCAGAGCTGGCATAGAAAATTCAGTCAATCTTTCTTACGGATCTCGGGGGATTTTATTGCAACATTGTAATATGGTAAGACAGATGTTATTCAAGACTTGGATTTTTTTTTAGAAACTCTAAAGACTTTCAGAGGTCCAAATGCATGCCTAAATAAGTTCTCAAATTTTTTGCTAAAAAGAATAATGATGATGAATCTTAACACAGCGGAAAACGAAAGAAAACCCCCGCGTATACGAGGCAAAATTGTCTTTTCCTTCTCATCCTTTCCCATCACATCATAAAATGATTCTTTGCAAATCAAGAAGCAAAAATACTGTTGAGACTGAAAGGTTCCGAATAACTTTTTAAAATAAATAATACAGCAATCAGCTGGGCTATGGCTAGGATGCTTGCCACCCTAGTGTAAGGTTGGTAAATTTGAAAAAAAAAAGCTAGGATTTCAATGCAATTGATTGCAAACGAGAGTTTCAACGTCTTTCATGTGCGACTGCCAAAAAGCAACTGATCATGTAAACAGAAAGGATCCAACAGTTGAAAACCCTTCCATGGTGAAATTTTGTCCCAGAGGACTGAATGATCCTAGGAAATCCCAAGGACTCAAGGTCAAATTTGGTTCCGTTGAATTTCCTGAAGGATTAGGTTTCTTTCAGAAGCTTAAAAGATTCATCTTCCTCCAAATTTATATTGCTAAACCGTAATATTATCCTGGTTGCATTTACAATTTCCAACAAATATATCTCTTCAAAACCTTGAATAACATGGTACTCACTTATTGAACTGCACAGCAAAAAATTGATCTGCTACCCCTGGAATACGCTTGAGTACATTAACCGAGACACTGGTGTATTTGAGCAGCAAAACAGCCAAGATGAAAAAAATAAAAGAGACGAGATATGCTTAGGTATTCATTTATTTTTTTATTTTTTATTTTGGATGGGTGCAGCGGGATGGCCCCACAGGCCCACACCCAGGGCATTTTTCATCCGCACAAGTGCCCGTGCCCCCACAATCACCACCTCAGGGCGTCGACAATAATCACGCCGCGCTTCTGCTTCGAATCTGCTTGCCTTCTCCCCTTACTTTGTGCCAAGGGAACCCGAAAATAAGGCCATTTCTCAACCCACACTTTGCCTCTGGTTGTCAACCGGCACACTTTTCTCCCTCCTCTTCCCCCATATCCATCTGTACTGTACAACACAACATTTCAGGCTGGGATAATCATGCATTCTCCGGTTGATCTAATGATGTCTCGCTTTATCCATTGGGGAGATCTTAAAAGCATAATTTTTTTTCTTTTTACGGCTGGTGCTGGTGCGAGAGAAAATGAAGCACTATTTCGAATTATTTTTCCTGTGGGGTTTATGCATCTTTTTTTTCATACAATCCTCCTCGCAATTGAACCCATTTCAGCTATCATTTGTTCAGTAAAAAGCATATTTTTCATGACAGCATATTCATGTATAAAATATTTCGTTTATTTCCTGAGCCACGCTAAATATTCATTTTGGGCTGGTGTAATATATTTCAACATTTTAACCCACAGACGGGATTTTTGTTTCGTTTTTTACTCATATTTCGTGTGGGTTGCTGGTGAATGACACGTGGATAAATCTGAAATAATTTTAAAAGAAATGCTTCATCGGAAAATGGGATAAGGAAAATATTTATTCTTGAGACTCTATGGTGAATCGTTTTTGGGCTTCATTTGAGATTATAAATGTCTTTTTCGGCGAATAATTCTCACACCAGAACCGTGAAGACGATTTGCTTGAAAAATATTATAGGATTTCCTTTTTTCGTCATATCATGCATATGTTTGCGTTTTGTTTTTATTCCATTTTTTTCATTTCATTTCAGAGTTACGAAGGAAAAAAGTGAAACTTCCAAACATGCAATTACTTTGGGAAATAGGAGGATTTTTTGTGGTTCCTGGTTGCAGTTTCAATTTCACTGCGCCGCCCCCCATTTATATTTTCAAAAGTTATTTTTTCCTCTATTCTGATAATTATTGAGGAATCGTTTGACCCACTGTGTGAAGAAAAAAGAATTTCCTGCAGCATAGCATCAGAGGATAGAGGCGAGAATTGTGATTGATTGGTTTCTGATTAGGTTTCCTTTCACTGCAGAAAGTTTTCCTCTTCTGGGATCCCTGATTTTTTTTTCTTCCAAAGCGAACAATCAACCTTGAAAATCGTATTTTCACGTAAAGTAACCCAGTGATTTTTTTCAGCTAGGTGTCACTTGCATGTTCAAGCAGCGACATCTGTTTCAACCATGTTTCTCCGCTTTGAAAGCAAACTTTTCTCCATTGACTGAAACGGAAACACGGTTTAAATTGACTCTGTTTCAAGAGCATATACTTGAGATAGAAAAATAGTTCAGCCACATCATATGCATACGTCTTTTTGATTGATTTAGTGGGATTTTCAGCTTTCAACAGATTTTATTTGACAGTTATTGGGCGACTTTTGCTGCTACAGCAAAAAAAAGTACTTTCATGAATCAGATTTTAGCAGAAGAATTCAAACATATCAAAAACCTGGGACAAACTGAAATTTTCCACCAATCTCTACAATTGAGAACAAGTAAGACGTACACCTTTTGACATGCCGTGTAAAATTTGCCGAAGAACTCATCTTGCAAAAGACAATAGGTTTTGGTGGGGATCAGAATCAAGACCCAAAAATTGCCAAAGTTCAAAAACACAAATGGAAACACCTTCATGAAAATTTCCAGGGGAAACCCCAAATGCGAAATCCGAACAACCGAAAAATCCTGTGGATCAATTCATTCTCACATTTGTGATGACCGTTGACATTGAATTCCGAATCCATGTCCGTGGCACAAAACAAAAACGAAAAAGAATGTTCCAGCATCTGTTCCACTCAAAGGTGGAACAAATGAAGAAAAAAATTGCGTAGAATGAAAACATAGTGGGCCCGGTGAGGAAATGGGAGAAAAAGCAAGAGTGAATGTGACAAATCGGGCAATTAAACTTCCCCGACGGGCAATTTCCTTCGACCTCGTACCCCGTTTCCGCTGAACGACTCAATTAATGTCCCATCCCGGCCCTTCTCGTCTGGAAAAGTAAAATGTATTAATAAACACCCGAAACCACACTCAGTTGTCAAGGAGAAAATTGCAGAAATGAAGTTGAGGGGATTAACTGAAACACAGTCCCGTCGGGTTAGGGGGAAATACCTTATATACTTGACAACTGAAAGTCAATTTGAATCGCTGCATTTTTCAATCCGGCAAAAACGCAGCTTGCTCAAGCAATTTTTGCTAGTTTTATTTTTTTTACACTCATCTTTTACTACCGAAGCTGCTGGTAGTAATTTCCTCAATTCAGATAAAAATAACCCCGAATTTAGCAAGTTCCGAAGATAAATGCTTGAAAACATGCCAATTCAGGTCGATTCACAACGATGCCCTTATGAATTTCAGGAGAAAATATCGTTTCTAAAAGCGAATCTACTGGATTATTGCTAAAGATTTTGATCACATTCCAGCAGCGATATAAAACAATTGCTTCTATCATTATAAACTAGAAACCAATCCAGCGATTTCCAAAGCAAAACGCAAAAATCCCGATCCATCTTCAACGCGGAATAGGTTTTTAAATTTATTTTTCAGAGCGCTAAAATTGTTCAAAATTAGCAATGAAATGATGCATGGTTTTCGTAAATTGAATTCTACTTACTTCATTTTTTAAGGGTGAAAAGAGGGACGTGAACACGGGTTCATTAAATTAATAAGCAGAACTTCTGAAAATCAATCATATCTTAGATAATTGTAAATCTTAGCGGAAACTAATCAATTTATTGTCGCTGAAATCCGGGAAAAAATCAACTTGCAGAAAAATCAAAATTACGTTCTCGCAATTCGTAAAATCTAGCAACCATGTACCGCATTCAATTATTTTAATTTTTTTCGTTTTCTAGGTCGACAAAAAATTTAAATCTGGCGCAAACATTCCTTTGGTATAACCGCATTACCGTATTTCACGAACGTCGTTTATAAAATGCTGTAATTAAATCGGCTTTAAAAATACGAGCATGAGCAGCGAGAAACCTTATGAATTGACTCAAAATTTTAATCTCTTCGAATAATAATGATTCAAAATAATTTCGCAGAATTCCTCAAAAAAAGAGCCTGACCAATAATTTATCTAAATTCTTCCGGCGATTTCTATGATATCATCTTGTCCGAATACATGAAACCCAGCTTATAACGGAAAAACCAACCCTTATTCGTCAACCAATTCAAGAAAACCGAAAATTCTTTTTTGAAATATGAATTTCGAAAACAGCTCATCTCAAACCAGGTGTTAAAAAGCACCAGATAAATCAAGCATATTTTCTGATGCTCCGTCCATCGGCGAGAAATGAGAAACAGAGTGAAATAAAAAAGGGGGGGATGAAAAGTATAAAGGTACAAATTATCTAGACTTTCCAAGAAAGAAGAGAAAAAAGCAAAGAAAAAAAAACAAACCCTGAAACCCGGGGAGTGAAAAACATGGGCAACCGGGCATCGAAATGACGAGCCCGGCAGACGGGAAATTACCATTTCCGCGCCGGACGTTGACAGACATGCCGCGGGCGTGTTCCGGGGTCCCGAACCTCCGTACCCAACAGCATAAAAAAAAATAAAATAAAAATTGTTTTTAATACACACGTCCCAACAACATTGAACACAGAAGAGACAGAACGTGGACTTGCGTAAGGAAAATATTGCGGCATGAAACAAAATACAGGATCGACCGGAAAACAGTTTCCGAGTGGATTTAAAAAAAAAAATTGGGTTCTCCCGAGCGGTCACAGCTTTTTTTACCTTATTGAAAAACCAGAGATGAAAATTTTAAACGTGAAAATATAGTACGGTAGTTTATGTACCTCTAAATAAAATAAATGTTAACAAATAACTTGATGCTGACGTCCCAACGAAAATAAAGATTTAGAAAGCGTGGTAAAGGTTTGTTGCATTTCACAAGAAACACGTCAAAATAAGAACTGAGGATAAAAAACTGTGTTTTAAAAATTGTATGCAATAAATTACTTGTAGAATTCACATTTTTGAAAGTAGTACATTTTTTTTTTTGGGAATGATCAGAGCTACCACATTGAAAGCGCGTATTTTGATGGTTCACAATAAGATCAATTCTCAGAAAAACTCCATGCATGAAGATATAATCATTGTTGAACCATGACGAAATTTTTTAAAGTAATTAATAGACTTAAAATTCTATTTATGGACAGAATTCGGAAACGGTGTGAACTTGGAGTAATATAAATGTCGAAACAGAGAATAAATTACGTGGTTGACCGGAACAAAATGTTGACTGGCTTTTCAAATTCAGTAACTGTATTTCTGTTGTGTTGCAATCACCACCTTTCAAAAGTTTAACATACTTTTGTTTGATAAACTGCATCGATAATTTGTAATTAAACAAGGTATCGAAGTAGCATTTATCAGAAGACTATAAAGTTATTTTTACAATTATAAAAACTGAGACATCAAATTTTATCTGCTGGCAAACGCTTTTAAACGCTGTGTAAGTGATGTGGTAAAAATATCAGTGCACAAAATTCATCGCAAATCAACAAACTCGCGAAAAAAAGTCACGTGAACACAAGATCACTGCTGTGCTGAAATTGGCCAATGAATTCGACCGTAGTTCGAAGGGGTTTCTAAAAAATTTTCAGGTAATGTTCGGGTATAGTAAAAGAAATATAAAAAATCGGTCACATTTTTCTGGTCCACCCTGTAGAAACAGTACGGGGAAAGAAAAACAGTACTGAAAAGCCCGACAAAGAGTCGACACCCGGTGGACAGACGTAATTAACGGGTTTCGGTGCCCCCAGGTGCGACGGAACCCGGCTAAAAATTGACACCCTGGTCGACGGCGATGTCGACGAGCGACCCGGGAAATTACACGGGTTTCTTCTCTCCCACCTGTCATTGGGATTGAAATTATGCTTCCCGATTGTTAAACGTCGCTTGTTAATCACTGTGCCCGAGCATCATTAAATTTCGGTGCAGGAAACTAAACTAATTCAGTTTTCCAAAAGAAAAGGTTGGTTTCTATTGATCGATCCTGTTTCGTTTTTAATGAATTATAACCTGTTTGTGGATGATAACAATTTTTACTTCAACGCCATGGAAACAATCTTGAATCCCGTATTATATACACGATAAAAATGGGAGATCATTTCAGACAAAGTTATTGTAATTATGGCTTTGATCATTATTTCATCCGACCACAGCTTTCTATTTTTCATCCGGGGAGCATTGCATCAATCCTAAAAGATCCCAATCCCAAAATCTGTAAAAACAGCTCTCGGTTCAAATTTCGATTAATATTCCAAAATTTTGCACGCAAAAAATCCTCGCTGGAGCAATTCATCTTTAAATGGAGAAAATGGAGTTTCCTGAAATAGAAGCGCAGCAAGTTCTTCAAATTCTATCATTATTTAATGATTGCTGCTCTCCCTTTTCTGCTAATAAAATTGCACTCATACAAAATTCAGCCCAGATGAGGTCGAGATGAGTATGAATTTTGTTTCCTCTCCCCCTCTCTCACTCTTGGGGTGTTGTTCGATGCCCAGGAACCCCTCATCATCATCAACATTGAACCCAAAAGCCCAACAACAAACCCAGGCAAATATCAGAACAGAATGAGGCAAGTAAAAATATGCGAATAAAAAACCATCGATGGAAGATTGACTTGTCCGTCAGGACGAAGCGTTGAAAGAAAACCTCGAAACTTCACATGTTCATACCGAAGTAAGCGTATATTGGAACTTTTATTTATATAGTATTTAATTTTCGCAAAAAATATTTGACATTTTTTCGAATATCCAACATCTTCCTTTGATTCAAGGAAAGGCCTTTAATTTTTTCCAGCTTTTTCCGATAATAGAATAAAATTCGCTGACGAATCTAAAACGCTCTTTTCACTTGCTTCAAGAAAGTCAATGAACCTGTGTTTCTCAATTAAGATGGCCTGGAATTTTCACCGATTCTTGAATGATGTCAACTGCTGAAACCCAATAAAAATTTCAAACGAAGCTTCGGTTTAATTTTGTATCATCCAAGATTGCTCATGTGTGCGTAACACTTGCAATAACGTATTTTTAACTTGTTTGAAATTTCCCACGAACTCAAGTCTGATTTTTGTTTATTTATTTTTTCCGTGGCAAATTTTGAGAAGCATGAGCATGGAAAAAAGATGAATTCGTCAATTGAATGATTAGCTTGAAATAAAAGCCACACATTCCTGCTGTGTGAGATTAACACCCTGGTTTTCGTTAGGGAAATCAGTGGATAAATTGTTGCAACCCAATGGTTCCTGGCGATGATTTTTCATTATTTCCACTTTTTTGTTGTTTATTTGAAAGTGAGTGAAGAAGACATTCCTTGGGTTAGAACACCATCAAGACGCGCCAAGTATTTTTTTCTGCTTGAAAATACGTCTCTATATTCGGTCGGATATCCGAGTAATTATGATGAAAATATCATTTTGAAAAAATAAAAATAATAAAAGTACCGACCTTTTGCCGTTGCGGCGCCTGCGTTTGGTGGCGTACACGGTCCCGAGATTATTGGCAGAGTTCATCGTGATCATGGCCTGTTGTGGACGCCAATCCTGGTTCCCACGGGCACCGATCTTTCTTTCTCGTGAAAGACGTCGGCCCTCTGCAAAATTTAGCAGACCGGGATCTTTTGCTGAAACCTCAGGCCAGTTGTGTGTCACTACTCAGCACTTGCGCCGATGATGCGCGGCCACCGACAACGGCATTATCGAAATTTTTTTTAATCAACGCTTTTTCGAAAACCACTCCGCGAATAAAAGTCAAAAAGAAAATTTGCTTTTTTCTCCCACTGCGTTCACTTCATCTTCTTTTTCATCATGGTATCTTCCCTGGCTCTCGAAATAAAATGGGAGGAAATCAATTCGCGATCAGTGGGAAAGATTTGCAAGGAATCGTCATATCGCGAATAAAACCAATCCCGAGAGTTTTTGCGCTCCTCAAATAACACTTGGACAGAAAACTCGAATATTCATTATGCTTTGAATGTTATTCATGATATTATATTGAGAGATCATTCGGTTTGAACTATTTAAATTCCATCCTGGTTTCATCTGCATGATGGTCACGATTTTCCTCCTCCTAAATGCGGAAGCATCGATGAATACTGATGGATAAGTCTCTAGTTCCAAAACTTTTCATCTTGAAACTGGTCATTGATCCGGAAAGAAACTTGTTGAAAAACAAGTTTCGAATCAAGAAGGCACGAAAACTCCCGAAATTCGCAAAAATTAAAAGGGAATGACAGGTTTGAGACGCGAAGACTCGGGTCTTACTACAGCTAGGTTTCGTTTTTCTTTTGCTCAGGGTATTCCGAAACTGGTTTATGAAATAAAATTTAAAAAATCAGCAGTTGCTGTTTGAGGCTTCGATTTACTGGAAGAGATATAATACAGTATACGCTAAAATGCTATACAGTATAATGTGTCCCGAAATACAGCACAGGAACCTCTTCCGAAATTCCGTGAAAATTATGAAATTAATATTCCAAATAAATTTGTATTTGTAAATGATTTCCCTCACCGGATGTAATCCAGATCTAATGAATACCGGGTTCTCAAGGAAAAAAGGGGGCCATTTTTAAAATTTAGCTCACGGATCTCCAGAACCGTTCAAGCTTTCAGAATTTAATATTTGCAGAATTTTTAGAGCATTCGATCATCTTTCGGATGACACAAATTTTGTCAATTCAAGTGCATTGAATATAATCAACATATAATCAACAGGTCCGGTTGAATAAAGTATACGTGCGGAAATTGAAAGAAACAAATTTGGGATGAAAGGGTTCTCACAAATGTTGACCACTTCTATTTGCGGGATGAATTATTGATGCAAAATTCCATCACAGTTTCACATTTTTATTGATAGACTTCACTAATTTTTTTTTTTTATTCTCCAGCTACAGTTGGAAACTATTGAATTACAGTGAGACCCCCACAAACAGAAACCTCAACATGGGAACAATTTGACATAGGGACACTTATTTTTCAATTTAAAAAATCATAGAATAGGCCCAACATAGGGACACTGACTTGACATGAGGACATTGCATGATACAATTGCCAATAAACTTTAGGAAAATTGACTTTTATTAGGCTTAATTGCAAGAAACCAATATTTCCAACCTTAAGATCCATGCAAGAAAAATTCTTTGGTACTTTTCCCATCACTTTCCCATCCATTCAGCTAATTTAGAAAAAATACCCATAGGACAGTGGGACTTCCTTCTCTCCTCGTGACTTGGGCATTATTTTTACAGATGCCAGCATTTCAATGAACTGTACAACAGTATACTATTCAATGCTCCAAATGTTCCTATTGGGTTGAAAATATGTTCACTGAATCAAATTCAAGCAGCAAACATTTTTTTGTGGAATTCTGTAGAACATTTCTTTCATAAAACACCAATTAAAAATTATATAATGTAAGTCTATGGGAAAACAAGACTTGACTTAAGGACCATTCAACATAGGGACACTCTTTATGCACCAATTATGTCCACATCTGGGGGTCTCACTGATATGTTGAAGATATCATCATCAAAATCCAGATCCATGAGAAGATCATTTGTGCACTAGCATTGGGCTCAAATTGTTGGCCTTTGCTTCGTTGCATCAGCCGAAAAGAAGGAGAGTAGCAAATCTCGGCTGATCACGAAAAAAAATAAATCTCACTCATTAATTATACACTAATTTAGAAAACAGGGGCCATCACTGGTGTTAAAAGGTAACCTTCTTACATCATGGAGGTGAAAAAAAACGGGTACCAGAAATCGCCCCCCGCCGACAAACACAGCGTGCAACAGCCGAGCATCGACTCATGAAAAAACCGCGGCCAGAAAACCCAGGCGCACCCCGCGGCGCGCTTAGAAGGGGCCAAATGGGACGGGCCAAAACAGAGCAGGAGCTAAGCCACTCCCCCTAGCGCCTTCACGCAGACCCCGCCCCGCAAACCCTTCCCCCCCCCCCTCTCTCTTTTGGCCGCACCCCGGTGGGGTTGTGCGCGCGCAAACATGGCCGCGCCCTTTGTTCAGGGAGGGTGACAGAGGCGAAAAAAGGGGGTTCTTTGTACTGCTACTGAAATAGCTGTGTGTAAGGAAAGCGGCCCTTTTTTTAGAGGGGTGGGGGGATGGCTGGTGGAATACCTGGCTTTTTCATCTGGAAAGTGCGCTGGCTGCTGATGAACTGCTTCTATAGCTGCTGCTGCTCATTTTGGGGTTAGTTTGATAGAAGAGAGAAAGAGTCTTCTACATATGGCTACTGGCTGTAAGTCATTCCTTTCAACCCCTTCTGCAAATGTGCTGGGATATTTCTGCAGACTTTGCTGTCAAAAAGATACAGCACTAATAATTTAGAAACTGAAACTTGGGGTTGCAGTGGGGTCTTTCCTAGCAAAAACCTTTCCAAATGTACTTTCCAGTCAATGTGTGTGATGTTTTTGAGGTTCTTTCACCAGCCTGCAAACAGGGAAATGTTCTTGAAATTAAAAAAAAAAAATTGATATTTCCCCAAAGAGAAGGTTGGCATTGTTCCAATCCACCTAACAAAAATTCCAGCTAACAAGAATACTGCCAGAATAAGTTGTGTTCATTGGATAAGGTCCTATGCTAAGTTCAGCTAAAATATATACCGTACTGTATTTTGCACAGAAACACATTTTCCAGAGGTACAAAAGTAATCCAAAAATTGCAAGAAGTACTGTAATTGATTCAACGAAAAATGCTGAATTTTTCTGTGCTTGACTTACTTGTAGACTTGGGCCACTTTGTTCATTTGCCAAATTTTTGACTTCATGTATATTCACCAGTTTTACTTTTAATTGCAAGTGGCTGCGCCGAAAAATGTTGGAAATAATCCTGGTTTGGCTGCAGAAGGATTCAAATTGAATGACAAAGCTTTTGAGTGCAGTATGTCAATGCATCTGTCATCAAAAAAAAAAAAAAAAGACTTCATCTCAGCACATACTCTAGATAACAATTATTGCACAGTATTCCGTTCAAGCTGTATTTTCGGCTTTTCCCCCAACTCATTTACCTTTCTAAGGTCTGCAGTATTATAAATTGTGAAAATGTATCTTTTAATTTTCCCCCTCAATTGAAAAAGCAGAGTTTTTCTTATTATTATTATATAAAATACATTTAAAGGCATTCGTCATCCATAAGTGATGATTTACAACCGAATCGAAAATTCAAGTATAAATCTATTTCATCTCAATTCTTTTTTCATTCATAAATTAGAATCACTACTTTTTCGAAGTTCCAATCTTGTAAACTTTACAATTTTCTGTTTATCTGCTCTCAACGTCTGAGCCAAAATTATATAATTATTTGCACTCAGATTTCCGTGCTCTCAAATTTTGAAAATTTCAACTTCTCTGTTCATTTTTTTAGCATGTTACGTACTTAACGAACATTTAATTTTCCTGTCCGTAAAATTCGCTGGTTTTTCGCCAGAAATTGACGTACAATGCCTGTAAAACTGTTTAGCGTTGAGTATGGCAAATTTATTTATTTCTCTACGCCCTCGAGTTTTCGCGGAAATGCAGCGACATCTAGGAATGATTTGAAAACTGTTCCGCGTCGCTCAGGCGATGCAGTGAATTCACGGCCTTCAGGCGTAATGGAAGCTTCGTGGAACGATTTTCAACCGCAGCAGACGTCCTTTCGGGTGAAAATAAAGTAAAAGAAAAACATCCCTGTAAAGCATGACACTGGAAAATGGGAATGAAATCAGCGAATTGCAAAAATCCACTGACGTCACGAGATACTGCAAAAGCATCATGACGAAGCTGAAATCGCTTTTCACGTCTCAAATTTCTTTATCCGTCGCCAGTTTGAGGCCAGAATCGCGCAGAAAATCCCGTCGCCTCTTATTCTTGATAAAATTTTCAGAATTCTCTGGAAATTCGCTCATGCTTTTTTTTTTCTGAAATAAAAGTATGAGAAGTGGATTTGAGCTCGGAATGGATCACATAGTCGCGGCTTTGTCTCGCAGGAAAATGTTCTCCACCTCGAAAATCTGCATCGCCGGTCTCATCTTGTTCATCTACCTCCTCTACATCATGCTATCTTCCGAACACCCGAAAATCACGCCTCAAAAAAACCTGAGCATGAGCGGAAAACACCCCAGAAACGTTCAAAAGACCTCGGCATCTTTCATCATCCCAGCATCCGATGAATACGCCACAACCAACAGGAAAGGCAAAAAAGACAAAAACAACAACACTGATGCTGCTGAAGGCAATAGTCGGCGGGTGTTGATTGTTGGCGCCGGATTAAGCGGAGCTGTGATTGCTNAAGAAGTGAAATACAAATGAAATAGATGCGCACCACATTTAAGGTTATTTTTTCCTTTTTCAAAACGTGGTTTTTTAAATTAATTTTTTAATCTACTAAATTTTTTTGTGATTTTTAGTCTTACTTGAAAAACGTGGTTTTTTTTCTCTCTCTAATTTGACCTGCAAATTATGGCAGAGTGTTGTTTCCCATTTATTGGCAGTGCCAGGATTTTTTTTCAGTCTAGCGCATTTCAAACTTATCCAAACCGCCATTTTATTGAACTAAATGTGAATAAATGAACAGGAAGGTTTATTTTCTGCTTTTCAGCATTCACAAAGTTCAATCAACATTCCCACATCCAAACCTCCTCCCGCACATGACACAACCCAAATCCATTCAAACCCATTCAATCACTTCAAAATGGGAAACAGAGAAAAAAGCTGTATATGGATGCCAAAATAAAAGAAAATACATTCCAAAATGTACAACTGCACAACTGATGAATGTAAAAAGTCCAGAAAAATAGCTATGCCCAAAATACCCAGGGTTGATACTCTGACTGAAGATTTTAAAAAGTCCAGAGAGCAAGATTTTTTTGCACGGACTCCCAAAATATTTTGGTTCAGAAATAAAATAGATTAAAACATCCAAATAACTTTGGCTTTAATCATTAGTTCAATATTTTTATATTGAAGTGTCTAATGAACTAATTTTTCAAAAATCCTGACTCTGCCACAATAAAATACTTCAGCAAATTTTCCTTTCTAAAAAATTTTTTTCTCAGGTCCCCAGGAGTTTGTAGGAACAAGATTTTACTGTAACAAATTAATGGAACCATAATGCATTGGTTTCCTGATTAAAAAAACAAATCCACTTCTGTATTAGCTTTGGTAAGCAAAAAATTTTCATTATGAAAAAGAGTGCCTGGCAATTTTTTTTATATTTTAAACACAAAAGGGTTATTCAAAAATTATAACATGCAGGTGAACTATATCTCTACAACATTGATCTCAAAAATTTAAAGATATAACTAGCAAAATATAATGCATTTTTCTCTCGAAAATACTGTCCTGATGGGCAAATTTGTTATAAGTCATTTTTGTTCATAAACATTTTTCTTTGCGTGCGTGTTATGTTCAGCATACCTTGACAAATATTTGACAGCATCAAATCCCTAGTAGGGCTAAAAATAATGCTGTACATCGCACGTATTTTCAGCACTATGACAAGCTTGAATCCAAGAACAAAGTTGAAACAAATTGTTTTTGATTGTCATTTCTTTTCTTAAAAAAAAAAAAAACTGAAAACAGGTGCCCGTGAATATCAAGACCGTGAATGCAGTTTTCAATTTGACAATCGAAACTGAAACTCAAATGAAAGATTGGTTGAAGAAGCATCAAATCACTCCTCCGTCCGGAAAGGCAACAAACAGCGAGGAAACAGCAAAATCTAGAGTTGGAGAACGACTATACGAACTTCTTTTCAAAGGTGAAAATTCTACTTCTACGTAAATCAGTTTCATATTTATTCCGTTAAAAAAAAATCTTGACGAAAACTTCAGACTGAATTCCATCATATCGCATAAATTCATATATATGAGTTTAAAAGTGTTCCTTCGACGCTTTACATCAGGAAACAAATACGCTTATTTGGGAAATCCCTGAAGCGATGTCAAAATGCTCGGTCGCCGTTTTTACATCCATAAAATCTGATTTTTAAATTCCCTTTGTTTTTTTTTATTGGGTGAGGTGCGTAGGAAATTATTAGAGTGAATAATATAATGAATGGTGGAATTGTATAGCAGTTTAAAAGTTTACTTTCTCTAGTTTTCTACATTTCTGAACCACTCATCGGAACATTCGGAAAAATCTGCTTCCATGAAAACCTCATTTAAATTCCAAGCTTCTGTTCAAGGTATTCAAGTACATTGCTGTATAAATAATGGCTCGTGTGGCTTCAGATTTTTCAACATTTTGCCTCGAGGATGTCGAATCAAAGTTCAATTAATTTTCAATTAAATACGCTCAATGAACAGACTACACGAAGAAGCAATGGGACAAATATCCAGCGGAACTCAAGCCTTCCGTTTTGGAGCGGATCCCGGTGAGATCCAACGCAGACGGCAGGTATTTCCACGACACGCACCAAGCATTGCCTTCAAGGGGTTACACGAGGATTTTCAAGCGAATGCTTGACACTCCTGCCATCACAGTGAAGCTGAATACCGAGTTTTTCACGTCCAGGAAACGCGGAACTTTGGGTGCTCACGATTACCTCTTTTTCACTGGGCCGATTGATCGGTACTTTGAGTCCTCGGGTCTTCCAGCATTGGAGTACCGCAGCTTGGAGTTTCACAGAGAAGTTTTCAACACAACCAACGGGTTTGTTAATTAATAAATTTTTCCCCTGAAAAATCAGGTNTCAAATTTTGCTCACTTCCTGACTAGCTAGCAAGCTGAAACTTTCAGGATAGCTTAGAAACTGATGACAATGCAATCTTTTGTGAAAAGAAAAATTTAAGAATATTTTTTAAAAAGAATAAAATAATTATAGTAGATTAAAAAATTAATCTAAAAAACCACGTTCTTCAAGTAAGACTAAAAAGCACAAAAAAATTTAGTAGATTAAAAAATTAATCTAAAAAACCACGTTTTGAAAAAGGAAAAAATAACCTTAAACATGGTGCGCATGGAGATTGTTGGGAAGAAGTGAAATACAAATGAAATAGATGCGCACCACATTTAAGGTTATTTTTTCCTTTTTCAAAACGTGGTTTTTTAAATTAATTTTTTAATCTACTAAATTTTTTTGTGATTTTTAGTCTTACTTGAAAAACGTGGTTTTTTTTCTCTCTCTAATTTGACCTGCAAATTATGGCAGAGTGTTGTTTCCCATTTATTGGCAGTGCCAGGATTTTTTTTCAGTCTAGCGCATTTCAAAGTTATCCAAACCGCCATTTTATTGAACTAAATGTGAATAAATGAACAGGAAGGTTTATTTTCTGCTTTTCAGCATTCACAAAGTTCAATCAACATTCCCACATCCAAACCCCCTCCCGCACATGACACAACCCAAATCCATTCAAGCGCATTCAATCACTTCAAAATGGGAAACAGAGAAAAAAGCTGTATATGGATGCCAAAATGAAAGAAAATACATTCCACAATGTATAACTGCACAACTGAATTTGAAAAGTCCAGAAAAATAGCTAACCCCAAAATATCCAGGGTTGATACTCTGATTGAAGATTGAAAAAAGTCCAGAGAGCGAGAGTTTTTTGCATGCACTCCCAAAATATTTTGGTTAAGAAATAAAATAGATTAAAACATCCAAATAACTTTGGCTTTAATCATCAGTTCAATATTTTTATATTGAAGTGTCTAATGAACTTATTTTTCAAAAATCCTGCCTCTGCCACAATAAAATACTTCAGCAAATTTTCCTTTCGAACAATTTTTTTTTCTCAGGTCGCCAGGAGTTTGTTGGAACAAGATTTTACTGTAACAAATTAATGGAGCCATAATGCATTGGTTTCCTGATTAAAAAAACAAATCCACTTATGTATTAGGTTTGGTAAGCACAAAATTTTAATTATGAAAAAGAGTGCCTGGCAATTTTTTTTTATATTTTAAATACAAAAGGGTTATTCAAAATTATAGCACGCAGGTGAACTATATCTCTACAACATTGATCTCAAAAATTTAAAGATATAACTAGCAAAATATAATGCATTTTTCTCTCGAAAATACTGTCCTGCTGATGGGCAAATTTGTTATAAGTCATTTTTGTTCATAAACATTTTTCTTTGCGTGCGTATTATGTTCAGCATACCTTGACAAATATTTAACAGCATCAAATCCCTGGTAGGGCTAAAAATAATGCTGTACATCGCACGTATTTTCAGCACTATGACAAGCTTGAATCCAAGAACAAAGTTGAAACAGATTGTTTTTGATTGTCATTTCTTTTCTTCAAAATAAAACTGAAAACAGGTACCCGTGAATATCAAGACCGTGAATGCAGTTTTCAATTTGACAATCGAAACTGAAACTGAAATGAAAGCTTGGTTGAAGAAGCATCAAATCACTCCTCCGTCCGGAAAGGCAACAAACAGCGAGGAAACAGCAAAATCTAGAGTTGGAGAACGACTATACGAACTTCTTTTCAAAGGTGAAAATTCTACTTCTACGTAAATCAGTTTCATATTTATTCCGTTAAAAAAAATCTTGACGAAAAATTCAGACTGAATTCCATCATATCGCATAAATTCATATATATGAGTTTAAAAGTGTTCCTTCGACGCTTTACATCAGGAAAAAAAATACGCTTATTTGGGAAATCCCTGGGGCGGTTTCAAAATACTTGGTCGCCGTTTTTACATCCATAAAATCTGATTTTTTAATTCCCTTTGATTTTTGTTATTGGGCGAGGTGCGTAGGAAATTATTAGAGTGAATAATATAATGAATGGTGGAATTGTATAGCAGTTTAAAAGTTGACTTTCTCTAGTTTTCTACATTTCTGAATCGCTCGCAACATTTGGAAAAATCTGCCTCCATGAAAACCTCATTTAAATTCCAAGCTTCTGTTCAAGGTATTCAAGTACATTACTATATAAATAATGGCTCGTGTGGCTTCAGATATTTCAACATTTTGCCTCGAGGATGTCGAATCAAAGTTCAATTAATTTTCAATTAAATACAGAGTTACTTGTCTGATGTGCTTCTTCGTTACCCTGTTTATAGGTCGCCTTGAGTTCGGAAGGCAAAACCTCGCCTAGGGCCACTCTAGGTTGCGTCTGCCGTCCATAAAGGTGCTGTGCGTGGTTCGATTGCCTTCAAGGGGTTACACGAGGATTTTCAAGCGAATGCTTGACACTCCTGCCATCACAGTGAAGCTGAATACCGAGTTTTTCACGTCCAGGAAACGAGGAACTTTGGGTGCTCACGATTACCTCTTTTTCACTGGGCCGATTGATCGGTACTTTGAGTCCTCGGGTCTTCCAGCATTGGAGTACCGCAGCTTGGAGTTTCACAGAGAAGTTTTCAACACAACCAACGGGTTTGTTAATTAAAAAATTTTTCCCCTGAAAAATCAGGT
>CAJPEX010003822.1:0-26078 GCA_905338405.1 Notodromas monacha
TGGAGAAAAGAAAATAATCGCAATTCGGTTTCTGGGTTACAAAACATACGTCGGGATTCTGCGGGATAAACTCGAATACAGTATTCTGGTTTCAAATCACAGAATTATTTTCTAATAAGCCAATGCGCTTGAAACCTCACATTTAATTTTGAAAAATGAGAATGAGCTCCCATTTTTCAGATTCTGTTGTCCGAAAAATAGGTCCGGTCTGATATCACCAAAATACTTGTACGGTATAAGAATCGCAATGATATACCTGTATTCGGAAATGCTAATTTTCAGCGCATTTTGAGCAAGGTAAACTCAAAATATGGGTTTGGAATTGCAGAATTATGAATGATAGGAAGATCGAATATTGTTGGTTTAGCTACTGTGATTTGTTTTTCTTTGTAGCACTTCGTCCAAAACTAATAACCGCGATCCAGATTACAAACAAAATTTTGAATTGTTTGATTACCTCGAAATTTTTAGAATACAGTACTGCATATTATCTAGCGGTTGGGGCCAAAAGATGAGAATTTAATGAATAAGCCATTTGTTTGAAATTTCATTTTGATGAAGAAACTGAGAATCTCTTACAAAGTCATGCCTTTTGATCTCAATCTTAACGCATTGGCTCGACTCGGATTTGAATTTCCCTCTTTTAAAGACGTTGGTACATTGGCGAACTTATTATACAATATGAGATTCATAGACAGTGTGAATCGCAGCAGTATTTTGGGGAAAAATCAATTTCTCGCTGAAACAGCTGAGGTTTCAAAATCGTTCAAGAATTCTTTACATTCTCTCAGAACTTCTTGATTACCCCTGTAAAATTGTTTGTGGAAAAGCCTCGTACTTATCACCCCATTTGCATGGGACGCCACCTCGTTGTCACGGAAAACAAGTGTCCTATCGTGACAAGATCCTGTTGTTCGGCCTGATTTTTACTCGCGATTTTGAAAAAAATGCTTCAGCATGTTGAGTAAGACATTTTTGTTGTTGTTTATACCAGTAAAACCCGCCTATTATCTCCTGGGACTTGATGAAATGAACTAAAATATCTGGAGCAAAATATGACAGACGAACGTCAAGAACTTCAAACATCTCGGAGTGGAAATCGCCTCGGGTAAAACATTCGAAGTGTTTAGCTACTTATTTTAAGATGCCAATGACATTTTTAGTGGCTCTTCTTCTTTCAAGTAATGGGGTTATCCCATATTCTGCTTGACCTTGGGTATTTTTAGAGTGGGTACCACTGCGAAAAATATACCTTATTGCGATAGGCGCCTACTATCCAATTAACGACCGCCTCTAATAAAGGCCAGGGCTTAAACAGGGCTGAATTAAATAGGCGCCGGCTTCTATTATAGTAGCCGAAGGGGGGGGGGGCAGAGAGAGAGATTTGGCGACACTTTTCTAAGAATTGGCAGTATTTTTCTACAATATAGTTGCGGAGTAAATTGTGGGATAATATCATTGTGCTCAATAATGTAGCATCGGCTGAATATACTGTATTTCGAAGTTTTGCATTTTTTTAGTTGTTTTGATTATTATGCTTTTTTATTTTTATTTTTCCTTGACCAGCGTGACAGACGAGTATTTTGATGGGGGGAAATGCTCCAAGACCGCGAATATAGTCGAACAACGTACCTCATTAATCATCTCCCACGGTACACAGGCGTGACGTGAGTTTAATTGATCGCCTTTCCTCCACCTCGCAACTCAAGACACGAACTCTTCACGCATCTCGCCTATTTACTTTCAATTTGTTTTCCTGTTTTCCCGGCTGCGACATGGCAAACCGTCAAACATTTTACATCTTGTTCCGTATATAATCGCCAGCACACCAACAAGGCGCTCCATTGCTGCAGCGAACCCCGTTAGGCACATATTGTGGATATATTTTATACTTTTTTTCTGGTTGTCTTCTTCTGGAAAGCCACTTGAATCGTAATTGCTCGACCCATGAGGTTAGAGACTGGTGAAGTTGGAGAAGAAGGTTCGTTGGTTGTCAGGGGACTATATTGCTTTTCCCTTTGACGCCATCATGCGGAATTTTATTCTATTGGGATTTTTTAAATGGGGAAAATAAAATATAATTGGGATGAATTATTAGTGATTGTAAATATTGCGACGAACGCGTTTGTGTGAAGAGTTTTGATGTCAAGATATATGGAGGTGGATGATTTCGTAGATATATTTACTGCTTATCCGGAATGCAGCATTTTAAATCTGGTGCAAGCATTTTTTCTAACGATAATTAATTATTTCTTATAAAATATGTTATAATGTGTGTAAGATGAATTACTAATTTTTCAGGCGGAATCCTCCTTCATTCGCGCAATGAAAGATATTGTATTTCGAAATACCTTCAGTTTACATACGTTGATTTTTCATCGTTGGAGGCATTTGTATGCTTGATGGAACCTTGAATTACTCTGTAAGACTTCGAATTACTCTACTTTGTTGAATTACTTTGCTTGAGGGTATTTCAAAACTCCAGAACATCATGCGTTGATCTGCTATAAAGACACCATCTGTTAATTCATGTACTCAAATGGTTGTTTAAATATTATTTTTGCATAGTGAAAAAAACGACTTTGAGCTTCTAATTGAACGCATTCGATTATTTTTTAGAATTGGAAGAGAATTTCGTTATCGAGCGAATATAGATACAGTATGACCTTGAGCCAAAATGAAAAGTAAATCAAGCAGTGTAATGACTCAGGTGTTCCAATTACAAAAGTCACATTCTCTGATATTTAATTGTACAAAAACGAACTCATGTTCCGTTTGAAGCAAGCCCTTTATTTCAGTGGCAATGCAGAAATTTCAATTAAAAGTTCGAATTTTTCAAGGAATCCAATTCTATAAAATAGAATTACCTGGTGAAGAAATTCAAATGATTGACCGACCACTAATCTTTAAATGCTGTTGACGGGGTATCGGAGATTGTGTTTGAATCCATCTCTTTGGAAATACAGTACTTTATAAAATAAACCGTGGAAAGGGAGATTTTTATTTCGGTTTAAATCAGAATGAATTCCCCATTCATTGCCGTTAGACCACTGATGTCAAAAGCAAGGCAAAAAAGACCTCAATCCGAGCGCGTATAAATTTCAAGACCACTCACATCCCCCTTTCAAATCATGTGTAATTAAACGTCTTTTCATGGGTAGAAAAACCACAATAAACCAGGTGCAATTTCGAATGAATGCGATGGTTCCCCCGAAAGGTAACAATATTTGCTGGCGACAACGACTCGCAGTCGGTCGGTTGAACCTTCCCCTTTCTTCTTCTCCTGATGGTTGACGTTGATTGTGGGAAAAATTCACATGACGAGGGCAGCTTGAAGGTCTCAGAAAGGCACCTGTTGAGACGACATACACTCGAGGTTTCTATTATTTGAATCATCGTTTATTACTCTTCGAAAGAAAAGAAAAATTCATGAGCGAGGAATGAATCTTTCAAGTAGTGACTAATTATGAATTTAGATTAAATACGAGTATTAAGTGGGGTTTTCTCTCTTGAAAACGGCTTCATACATATTCTCATATTCACCTCCCCAGAGACGAATGTTTGTTTTCGAACACACAGCATAATTTTTGCCAGTATTACAGAAATTTGTTGCATGATTCATTGCCAGTTCAGACTTGCTGAGAGTTCACATTTTTGCCCTTCGGCTGACGAAATCTCATTACATTAAAAATGCCAGTTAAACTTGATTTTTAGTTCAAAAATGTTTTCTCAAGTCCTGGCAAAACCTCATAGAATACATGTTGAACTAACCTTCTTATAAAAAACTGAGAATATACAGTACACTGATAATCAAGATCTAATTGATTATATGGGCAGGTCGTCTGCGGTAAAAAAAAATTTCTAGTCATTCATTTTAAAAATCTTTTAATGAAAAAATTATTCATCACAAGAAACGTTTCCTCAAGTCCCCGAAATGATTTCATAATGATATTTCCGTGCATTTAAAATTTTTATGCACACCAAGTTTTCTGATCAATTATCTTCTTCAATCGGATTGGAATATTTGCAAGTAAAGTAACATCTGAGGCCCCCATGAGTTTGTTGTAAAGATATTTTACTGTATTCTTATTTTAATTCGAAGGACTAATGAATTGCATTTTTTATGTGACCATTTTTAATGAAGAAAAGTGTACATGAATCTCAACCCTTATGGACAATCCCTCGAACTTTAATTTACATTTTCTAAATGTCAAGATAAATGCAAAACTGTACATTTTTGCTGCAGTTCAGAATTTTATTTGGATATCCAACAGTTTACAATATTTCTGATAAAATTCGAGAAAAAATTGGCCACTGTTTCTCTATGGTTTCGAATCGTGCGCACTGCAAAGAAAAATCGTTGGACAGGTTTTTGAGCCAGGAAATTAATTACTAAGGTCGGATTATTTTAAATGCATCTGCCGGGTTTGCTGGCCTTCAGTTTCAGTCATCACGGAAAAAAAATAACTTGCATGACATTAATAGATTCTGCATGAAGTTGCTGCTTTTCCGCATGGGAATAGCTTTTTTTTTGCCTGAGTCACGGAGCTATAAACCTTCGGGATCATTAATTATGGCTCGGTTTGAAGCCTGTGTCGGTGCAGGAAATGGATTGAGGCGGCATTTTGTGCATAGGAAAAAAAAGTGGATGAAGCTTCACTTTAAAACAGTAAGCTAGAGACTCAGATGCATTTGCCGCACCCATCAGCGAAAAAATATTCTTGTCCGTTGCTGGTGTTGCCTCATTTTTTTTTTTTTTTTTAGGTCTCATTGAACCCCAGGGGTTGTTTGTTATTGGTTATTCAAAACAGAAGCTTCAAGATAAGTCTTTCAACGGCATATTTTGCTTTGTGAAGTATGCAGAGAAGTCTGGGATGCAACAGTTAATTCATAGGTCCGCGGGCAGTTTTCAAAATGCACAATCTTCAGAGAAGAATACAAATGTCGACGAATAAGGAAAAAAAACTGGCTTCCCTTTAATTCACGAATTCATGCACAAATGGGAAATTTTGCTGTGTGTATCTTTTTATTTATTTATTAGAAAACCCCTTTTCGCGGAGGCAGTCGGATGAAAAGATCAGGCATACAAATTTCAATATCAAATATAAATACAGTGACAAGACTGACTACCGATGTGAACAATTAATTTGAGTGGCAATCACATAAAGATCAACGCGGTCACATGGACAGACTGTAGATCAGCAATATTGCCGGTTTTTTTTTTCTGGCTTCGAAAAAGAATTCTGGCATCTAGTAAATCAAACAAAAATTCAAACAGATTCCATAAATTTGAACAAAACTGATGAATTCAAGTTTATGATGGAAATAAAGCACAGCATGGAAACTGAAGTACAGTATTAGGATAATGAGTCGCGTTTATTTAAATTACCTGCGCAGTCTACTTCGATTGCAATCATGCAACAGATAAAATTTAAATCAAGAACGCGGCTTTCGAGTTTTGAAAAACATTCAAGTCTTGATTCTCTCATTTATTGAGTGGAATTCCTAGCGCTTATATCTGAGAAACTTGAATTTTTTTAGAATTTCTGTTGGTTGATTTTTGAAAATCATCTCGATTACTGCTTCGGTGGACTCCTCATTCATTAGTCCTTGGCGTTGCATGGGAAACACTTTTCAGTTTTGCTGACGCATGCATAGAACCACATGGGGTACAAATCTGCTGGGGGTGTATCCAAATCCAGTCTCCCTTTTCATCTCAGGTGAGAGAGTAAATTACAGCAGGTCACCTAACATTGCAAGCCATTTCCATTCCGTTAAATGTTGTGAATGGAGAACTGATCGGTCCAGCAAAATATAAAAAATAACGAAAGGGAAAAGAGCCGTCTAAAAAATACAGACCAGCAGGAGATGATGAGGCTGCAGATTTCAGCCATTTATGTTTTTTTTTTTTGCACGGCCGTGAGAGAGGAAAGCAACGCAAAATGCTGCTCCACAACGTGGGAAAGCTGTAATTAAAAGTACGGCCATACGATCAATAAGCTTACGTCCCTTTTGGCATCGTTGAAACTCATAAAATGTACCTTTTCATAATAAAAATTTTATAAGTCCACAAATTTAGAAATAATTTTATCTGTCGTACGCTGAAGGCAGTTTCTTCGGTTATGTTTTATTTTAACCGAATTTATTTTGGTACCTTTCCTCCCCAGCAACCGAGAATAAAAAAAAAACAGCAAATGCACAAATTTTATGAAAAAAATTGCACAAATTTTGCAGTGCGGGTTCCGTTTATGGAAAAAGTGCTCACTAAATATACCGGAATTCTGGAAATGAAATCCATTTACTCGCGCGTAATTCTGTTCTGATCAGCAGTGGTTCCTGTAAAAAAAAAAAAAAAGAATTTTTTATGAACATCCGGTTCGCTATCTATTTTGCATAAACCCACCCAAGCATCTCCTGCATACGCAAATAGCATAATTGGACATTAATTGTGTTTACCCTTTTACTGGATCCGGTTATTAGTGTTATTCCCCACTCCATCCCGTACTTACCGACGTGTGACTGGGCGGCGGAGCTCATCCGAAAATGAATTGTTCCAATGGTCCCACAAAAAATAAAATGAAAGAAAGAAAAGGAAATGGAGCGAGGGACACAAAATATAGGGCAATGATTAGCGGGTTTATATTTGATCCTTTTTCAGGGGGGGGGGGAGATATTTTTGTGAACGGGGCAATTCCCCCATTTTTTGTTTTTCCTTTTTAAACTGCACACCAGTATAGGCTCCTATTGTTTGATTCTGGGTTTCAACGAGTATATAGTGATGTAACCCGATCCAGACATCCGACAAGTTCGGGTCATTCATTCAGCAAAAAAAAAAAAAAAACATGAGCTAACCTTTTTTCCGGCTGCTCTGATGAGGGGGAAACGTTATTTGTAAATTCTCATATGAGATCGGAAAGGTCTTCCAAAAAATTGGATACAATCTCAAATTATCATGGTTTCAAAAGAAGTTGAATGAATGTGACGCAGCAATACTTCAAAAGACCATAAAAGAATTTGGAGACATTATCTGAAAATTCCCTTTAAAAGACAACCAGGAGTAACATTTTTTTTCAAATATATCTTTTCAGGTCATTTGCAGCAAAAATTCCGCATTTTTTAAACCTGAAAAAAATATGAATGACAACAGCCTTGCCTTTTTGATGTTGAAGAGCTTTTGATGAGACAGTTAATGTTTCGAATTCTCGAATTTAATGAATATTAACAAATTTTATTCTCGGCATCCGAGTTCCAATAATGTTTGAAAATTTGATGCCTATTACGGACATGCTGTAACTGTAACTTTAAAAGCTATGCTCGTGTACCAGTTTCCGGTGCCATGTCTTTATTTCTTTTATTGGAAAGGAATTTTTGCTGGGATTATTGTCCAAGTGTCCAAGAGCTGAATATTTTGGTGGAGAGTGGGGTCATCAACTTTTTGGTGACCCCACGCAGCGTGCATAAAAAAAAACGTCCAGTGCTCCTCCGCAACTAACATGAATTTATTTTTCTGCCCTCTGGCTATTTTCGAAAAAAAGAAACAAGGGAAGGGGTCCAATATAAGAAGCTTTTTGGCGTGTTTTTCTGAATGTTATAGGACAGATGCCAATGAACAGTGTCACCTTCGACGGGAATTATGAGGATGAGCGCTTTTTTGGAGGATACAAATTGGCTCAATTTTGCCGGAAAATTAACGGTTCTGAAGGATTCAGATGTCTTTCCATTTATAGCCGTTGGAAAGAACCAAAGTAATGTCAAAAATTGTCCGTAAACATATTTGGTTCTTCAAAAGGCGGAGAAGCTCCGTTGAATATGAATCACACTGAGATCGTAGAATTTGCCTTGACGAAATGTGAGCTTAATGGAATTTTCTCCAACTTCGTTTAGAACGACTCGTTTTTCGAAAAATTTCAAAGTGGATGTCAACGAAAAGGGGTTTTTTCCAAATGTTATTCCTCACGTTAGCAGTGAAATAGGGTGTGCATCTCTTCTTCTTTTTTTAATCTTTTAGCCGACGTTTTCGACGAGGATTTTTTGTTGGTAATTCGACGGTTTCGCGTCGGTTTGCGCGGGACATATTTGCACGCCAAAAACGACCCCGAGGTTTTTCCCACGATGCTCTGTCATTCGTCCCTGGATAATTTGCACTATTCTTCATTCACATTAGGTGGCAGAAAAAAAATTTAAATTGTACTGTTCTCTAACCCTTTATATAGGGAGTAAAGCCTAGACATACACGCATGAACGCAAAAAAAAAAAAAAAAAAAAAAAAAAACCAAAGTTAAGAAAAACACGAAAAAAACAAAAAAAAAAAAAAAAAAAAAAAACGTTTCGAAGGCGGCAAACAGTACCCGACTTTGAGTACTGACTCCTAGTACTGGAGAGATCTTCGAGAGCAATGGACCGATAAAGTACATTTTCGGGATGATCAAAAGTTCCTACATTTTTTCAAGGAATGCGTTTTTTGAAGTCTCGATTTAGTTGGGCATTGGGTGAATATTTTCAACGACTCCAAAACTTGCCCATGTCTGGTCTTTAACGTATCCAAATTTTATTCAAAATGTGTTTGAGTTTTCAAAGTTAAATGATATCAACAAGTTTAAAAGTTTAAAAGACTCCAAACCGGTCCATTTCTGGTCCAAAACGAAATTCAATTGATATTCAAAGCGTTTTGAGTTTTTAAATTTCTTCAAAAATGTCCGCTGTATTTTCCAACTCAAGCGAAAACCGTCGAGGAACGCTTTCGAAAATTTTTACACTTTAAAGTTTCGGAGTTTTACAGTTTCACTCACTCACTCGGTGTTGCAGTCAGCTTGAAAAAGTGTCTCTAGATACATTTTTTTTAGTGAGATTGTCAGCTGCATGACCATCACATTGAAATATTCCTTCAGTAAAGTCAGATATTATACTTGCACTTGGGCAGTCACAGCAGAATTTCAGGTTTCTTCTGATAATTCTGAAGTTTCACAGCTGATCTACGATTAGGAAACAATTCTGGAGTTATATCGAAGTTCGTGACAGAGTTTCAAAAATAACACGTACTCAGTTCTGAATTCTTCCCGCAGCATCAATAAAGTGTTTTACATCATTTTGTGAAATTTTCGGTGCTCCGATGGCGTGTTTACTCCAGAGTTTGAATTTTGAAAAATGCTGTTTCTTGTTCTTCTAAAATGGATATGATGTACTGTAAGATAATTGGATTTGGAAATTCGGCGAATTTGTCGATTGAACTTCCCGCCCAGGTTCGAAGGAGGGTCATGCAGAGAGAATAGACTTCTTCCTCTTCTCCTCGTATATATTCGTCTTCACGTCCAAAAGCTGAATTTTTTACGCTTTCCTCGTGTTGGCGAAGCGAAATAATCAAGAAGGTCGTTGAACCCTTTCTCGAGGATGCTGCATTATTCCTGGGTCCTTTTTATTTATTCATCACACGGGCTCCTGAAGGGAGGTGGAATAAGATCATGCCAAAAGTTTGCGTCGTATAAAAGAATGAACGTGAAAAATGGCCAGGTTTTATTGCTTTGCGCAGAGAGAAAAGAAAAGAAAGAAAAAAAACATGCGCAATTTTTAGCAGTCAGCGTCTGAGCTTTATACTGCTTCCCCCGGGGGATTATCTTCTCCAGCTCAGTGTAACGAACTCGTGAACCCTTAACCAGGGTTGTTTCTCTATACTGTGGTAACCAGCTTTGTTTTCTTTCCTTCTGACACACTCTGCCTTTAATCCGCATTTATTAAAAAAATATATATTCCAGACACAATTTTTTCAGGCTTCAGTTTCTGGTGCCTGAGCCTCGTGAAAATTCATCAATATTCCAGTAATTTTATTAATTTCCTTCTTCCTGCCACAGATTGCCTCAAATTTAGTGACATGTTGCTACTGACACGCATGAAGTGCGTTTTACTTTATCGTCGAAAATTCTTTGAAGAATATAAATTTGGGGACGTCCAGTTTGGAAACAGATCCATGAATTGAAAATTAATATGATGTTTTTGGTAAGGTAGGTTCTCCCCACAACAAAATTCAAGGGACTAGAAAAAATTCCGCTGCAGAGATTATTTCGTGGAGGAGAACATCGACAGTATAACATGGGGTGAGAACTCCGTATGGGACCAAAAAGAAAATTCGTTTTACAGAGAATATTGTTGTAGACAAGATCCAGCTGTGCGTCTTGGAAAATTCTGTCCCATTTCTATTATACAGTACATCGCGAAAATTTGAAATTGGGAAGTGAACCGTTTCTCAGAAAGGAATGAATCCATAAAATTTCAGACGTTGGACCGTTGGTCGCAAATTTAACGAGCGAATGAGGGATAATTTCCGTTTGCAAATATAAGAATGATTGAGTCAAATACTGTAATTGTGAGCCAATCAATCCATCAATCGGCCTTAGTAAGCTTGAAATAAAACGAACCTAGTCGAAGTTCGTTTTTATTGTAATTTATTTTTTTCTGTGGTAGGATTTGGCACGATGAGGCGTGATCGATCGCGCGTCCGGTGGCAACCCTTTCACGCCACCGCTGGTTGTTTACCCTTTTTCTCGAATCAGGTTCGTTCTCATAGCTATTTTATTTTTGGCACAGACACAGATGGTGACTGATGAGGGGCTTTTTTATGCACAGGATCACGGGTTTATTAAATGGCTTCGCTGTTCGGTCGGGCGGGATAATCGCGGCGGATCGATCATCATTAGCGAGAGCGAAACCCCTTTATTGCCACGGTTTTCAGCTGCGTGTGTGCCCGTCTTGAGTCTCCTGGGCTTTTTTGTAATGGAAAACGAGGACTCCAACGGAAGTTTCCTCCCCTTTCTTCCGTGGAAGTCTCTGGTCTGCTGTCGGATTTTCCATCAAGATTCTCAAATTTTGCTGAGATGATTGCCTCAATGCGTGGTCGCGATCTAAATCATCAATGGGATCTTTCCGATTTAATTACGCTGTTTTTATTGAAATAAAAAGAATATTTTTTGTTTTCTATTAATATTTATTGTTTCGAAGTCATCAGCACGCGTCAGCTATAGTGATAGAAAATACGCCAAAGCAGTTCCAATGCAGAAACAGAACTTTAACATTTTATTATCTCGAGGAATTCTTTCTTCATAAAGAAATGCATTCGGACTTATTTCTCCATACAATGATTTTGCCTCGAACGATTTTTATGTACGAGTAGAACAAATTTACTTTTTTGTCCCGCGTGGAGTTTTTCTCCATGTTATTGGGGTTCTCTTGAGCGAAATTCTCCGTGAAAATTTTTCTCCAAATGCATCGTTCATAGAGGGGAACTTGATACTGATTTTTGATTTGTTTATTTTTCTCTTTTCTCCATGTAAAAAGAACTACAATATTGTGAAGAAATCAATGCTATAATCAGTCATTCAAATCTGCTTCACATTTAATGTGGTCCTACTTTTCTTTGGATTTTGATGTTCAACTTTCTTAAAATTGTCTCACTATATTTTGTATTATTTTTTCAATGACCCATACTAATTCTAGCTGCATGATGCTGTTTTGAGAAATAATATCCAACAAGAGTGAAAAAGTGAAGAAATCCGGACAATTCATCAGACATTAGCAGCTAATTGCGGGAATTTAATGAAGCACTTTCGCATTCATGGTAAAGTACAGTGTTTCAAATATTCCTCCGAATAATTGATGAGAGATTTCCCAAAGCAGTATACATGTCATCGTTTTAAAAGTCAAGACAAAAGGCTTACCTTAACCTCAGAAATTTAGTTTCACATACCATTTGCTGACGAGAAAAAATCACGAGTCCTCCAGTAGGAATATTACGGTCAAGTCTTTTCGTGCCCTGATGAAATTAAAATGACATCGATTTCCATGAAACATGAGCATTTCACAAACAAACTGACTTTTAAGTTAGACGCAATGCTGATTCTTTGTAATTTCGAAAGGAACGCGTCAATCAAACGAGGACGAATGTCAGAGGTTTAAAAACGTTGGCAACTTCTTGAAATCCCACACTATACGTGGTTAAGCCTTTTCCCCGTTCGTCCTGTTATGTTTTTTGCTTCCGGCTCGTAGCTTTCCTGCAGCGGTTTTCTGAAAAGGGTGTCATTCACCACAGTATATTCGTGCTTCCTTTTTCCGGTCCAATTCGAGCTATATGATGCAAGAGCGACGTCGCAACTGCGCAGAATTTCATCTACATTCGCAAAAAAAAATCTGAAGAGTTCTCCTAATTTCTTCACGAAGACACAATCTTTCATAAACGTATAGCAAACCTGTCAGTCCTAGTCATGGCGTTTCAACTGAAGACATAGTTCACATCGATTCCACATCAACTGTGTAAAATATGTGAATGAGAGAGAAGGGCTTTTCCTTATTAATCGTGAAAGGTTAAAATTGGTTCGATGAAGCGATTTACGTTTGCGTGACGTAATTGAAAGCTTCCACTGTCTATTAATTTTTTACTGTTCCGTGATGACCTTGTGACCAGGGAAGCCGCAGATGAGTTCTTACATGCAACGCAGCTGATAAATAGGCTGCATTTAGAACGCTTGTTGAACGCGAGTTTCGAAATTAATAAAACTTCTTCAGGTTTCTTACGTTGACGTGATTTATTTTAATTCCAGTTATACGTAAACGATTANGCGATCTAAATCATCAATGGGATCTTTCCGATTTAATTACGCTGTTTTTATTGAAATAAAAAGAATATTTTTTGTTTTCTATTAATATTTATTGTTTCGAAGTCATCAGCACGCGTCAGCTATAGTGCTAGAAAATACGCCGAAGCAGTTCCAATGCAAAACAGAATTTTAACATTTTATCATCTCGAGGAATTCTATCTTCATAAAGAAATACATTCGGACTTATTTCTCCATACAATGATTTTGCCTCCAACGATTTTTATTTACGAGTAGAACAAATTTACTTTTTTGTCCCACGTGGAGTTGTTCTCCATGTTATTGGGGTTCTCTTGAGCGAAATTCTCCATGAAAATTTTTCTCCAAATGCATCGTTCATAGAGGGGAACTTGATATTGATTTTTGATTTGTTTATTTTTCTCTTCTCTTCATGTAAAAAGAACTACAATATTGTGAAGAAACCGATGCTACAATCAGTCGTTCAAATCTGCCTCACATTTCATGTGGTCCTACTTTTCTTTGGATTTTGATGTTCAACTTTCTTAAAATTGTCTCACTATATTTTGTATTTTTTTTAATGACCCATACTAATTCTAGCTGCATGATGCTGTTTTGAGAAATAATATCCAACAAGAGTGAAAAAGTGAAGAAATCCGCAGAATTATTCAGACATTTGGAGCTAATTGCGTGAATTTAATGAACCACTTTTGCATTCAGAATAAAGCACGGTATTCCAAATATTCTTCCTGATAATTGATGGAAGATTTCCCAAAGCAGTAAACATGTTATCGTTTTAAAAGTCAAGACGAAAGGCTTAACTTAACCTCAGAAGTTCAGTTTCACATATACCATTTGCTGATGAGAAAAGAATAACGAGTCCTTCAGTAGGAATATTACGGTCAAGTCTTCTCATGCCCTGATGAAATTTAAAATGACATCGATCGCCATGAAACATGAGCATTTCCCCAAAAACTGACTTTTAATTTAGACGCAATGTTGATTGTTTTTTAAATTTCGGAAGGAACGCGTCATTCGAACGAGGACGAATGTCAGAGGTTTAAAAACGTTAGCAACTACTTGAAATCCCACACTACGTGGTTAAGCCTTTTCCCCGTTCGTCCTGTTATGTTTTTTGCTTCCGGCTCGTAGCTTTCCTGCAGCGGTTTTCTGAAAAGGGTGTCATTCACCACAGTATATTCGTGCTTCCTTTTTCCGGTCCAATTCGAGCTATATGATGCAAGAGCGACGTCGCAACTGCGCAGAATTTCATCTACATTCGCAAAAAAAAATCTGAAGAGTTCTCCTAATTTCTTCACGAAGACACAATCTTTCATAAAATTCCGGTCCAATTCGAGCTATATGATGCAAGAGCGACGTCGCAACTGCGCAGAATTTAATCTACATTCGCAAAAAAAAATCTGAAGAGTTCTCCTAATTTCTTCACGAAGACACAATCTTTCATAAAGGTATAGCAAACCTGTCAGTCCTAGTCATGGCGTTTCAACTGAATACATAGTTCACATCGATTCCACATCAACTGTTGAAAATACTGTATGCGAATGCGAGAGCAGGGCTTTTCTTTATCAATCGTGAAAGGTTAAAATTGGTTCGATGAAGCGATTTAGGTTTGCGTGACGTAATTGAAAGCTTCCACTGTCTATTAATTTTTTACTGTTCCGTGATGACCTTGTGACCAGGGAAGCCGCAGATGAGTTCTTACATGCAACGCAGCTGATAAATAGGCTGCATTTCGAGCGCTTGTTGAACGCGAGTTTCGAAATTAACAAAACTTCTTCAGGTTTCTTACGTTGACGTGATTTATTTTAATTCCAGTTATACGTAAACGATTATTCTTTGAGATTTTTACCCATAAAATTTGGCGTGTTTTAGGCTTTTCTTATGAGCGTGACCTGCATTCTTCGAATAATTTTTCCAGAAAAAATGGGAAGTAAAAATTATCCGCGAAGTGAAATTTCAGAGTCATTCGAGCGTTGATTTATGATTCTTCCAGTAGGGCTTTGATGTTATTGTTAATGTACATATTTTGAGGTACATACATTTTAGCACTTACAACAAGAGAAAATAGAAGCACTCTCATTTTGGTTTTTGACTGTAGCTTTATCAATAATTGGCAAATCCCTCATTTCTTGCCCACTTTTTTGTGCCCGAGTTAATTCTACCATAATTGCACTTCCGCTGTTGCTTCCGATTTTGGACCAGATTTAATCATTGAAAAAAACAACAACCCAGGATAAATGATTGCAAACTTGAGAGAGAAGTTCGTCATCATTTCATTATGAAACACTTTTGCAGTTCTTACGTGAATTCCTGCCACGTATTCAATAGTTTCTGTCTATTACTCGATGCAAAAGCAAGAAGTGAACAATCCCTTTGAATTTATGCAATCTAATCAAGGCATTTGAACGCAATTCAATTTTAAAACTTCAAATTTTCAATCCTCAAGTAGCACATGCTTCGGCACAATATGCCCAACTTCCTTTTTGAGCCTTACAAATTATGTAGAAGCATATTCCAGTATAAGAAGCACACCATCGTTTCAGTGAAAATTAGATAAGCATTTATCACATTACTGAAGTGCATTATTACAAGTTCACAAGCGCATAAATCAGTATGCAATGCTCAAATGATTGAATTCGAATCGATCCTCTTTAACAGTTTATCTGCACAGTAATGGGATCTAATGCTAATTCAAATAAAATTGAAAGAATCACAGGAAAATCTTGCACAGTACTCAAGTATGACACGTACTCCACTTTCTGATTCGGGTTTTCGTGGGTGGAAGTGGAGAAGTGGGAAGGATGCTCAAGTAAATTTGGTAATTATGGATACTGACTTCAATCACTAAATCGTCCAACGCTTGATTGGACTGCACTTCCAAGGTTCAGTTCAGGTTCATCCCATCTGGTACACCTCTGGACCCAATTATGAAAAAGCGGGTGTACCTGTACTCATCATGCTGATGAGGAGCGTTTTTGGTTAGCTTCCCTTGCTCGAGTGCAAGAGGGACGAAACCCCGGGACCCAGACATGCTGGAGGATGAATCGGCCGTTCTCACGGGCCGAGATGGGTTCTAATAACTCATGCACCTTGCGTGTTAGCACGAAAGATAAGTTAAAGGAGGGAGAGAAACCCGCAACGAACCCGAACCCGCGACCCAGCGGGTGTACCATTTCCGTGAATAGTGCACGTACACAATCTCGACGCGCCCGCGAAACGCCGTTTTCTTCATGAGGTTCGTTTAATCTCCGTTTTGCTCGACACCAAGTATATTTCTCATAGTCATGTTTCTTCATAACGTCGGATTATTCCAATCAGTTTGATAGTAATTGTCACGAAAGCAATCCTGGAGTCATGGCCAGCTCGCACGATTTGGTATGAAGAACTGACTTAGAAGCACGGCAGTGATTATGTGCAATGGGAGTGTCCTAGTTTAGCGCGACCTCCGCATATTTTTGAAGAAGGTTTGATTGTAAGCAACAAAAAAATCATGTCATAGCCAAGGGTTCCTCAAAATTTTTCTGCCTACAGACTAGCAAATTGTCATAAAATGTTTTATGGACCGGCAAATTCCCTAAAAATGTTCTGCAGACCAGCAAAGTTTCATAATATTATCAAAAATTCAAGAAACTTTCGATTTAAAAATGTTATGGCAGGTATTGAAATAAAGTTTTACCTTTTTGAAAAAATTAAAAACTAATGAAGCAGCTATTTTGAAATATCTTTCAAAAATTAGAAATGTGGGCTTGAAAAACATTTCTCAAAATGAAACAATTGAAATAAATTACTGCAGCCTGTGAAAATTTGTCTAAGGAGGACAGTCAACTTTTATTTTTTCTTCAGATAACTTCAGCTTCCACCGTCATTCTGAAATTGCAAGCAAAGATGACAGACTCCATTGCTACTTTTTTTTAAATTTATTATGCTATGGAAAATTTCCCACGGACTGGCAAAAACCTTCCAATGACTGATGGTGCTGGTCTATGGACCAAAGAATGGGTATATGTTATTCCAAGGTTCTGGGATTTTTTCCAACAGTTTTAGAGCTACTGCATGATGACAGGTGAAAGCAATCCAGTTGCAGCCAGAGTTCTCCACTTACTGTGTTACAGCGGGTGTTAAAAATGTTTCAGGCTATAGTTGGCAAAACTGATTTTTGTTTTGTTTTATCCATTATTTTTTCCATCCATAAGGTAAACATTTCTTTTAGTCATTCTGCCAAATTTTTAGCCCCTTGTCGCATTAGATTTGGCATTGTATGAATTGACTAAGATATGAACATAACCAGCAAATATCCTGAATAATGAAATCTCTATATTAAAAAAGTGGAGTATCATTTATATAGCATAATTTAAAATTGCTTGACACACGATGGATATACACAGAGAACAATTAAATGCCTCAAATATATGTACTGTATAGCCAAAATTACAAAGCATTTTATACAGACCATTTCTCTCTTGATACATGCCAATTTTTCTTCTTAGATCAAATAATGCTCGGTTGGCTCCAGTTCTGCTGTGCCATGAACTCCAATACCACAATTATTTACCCAAATCGAAAAAATGTTGATTATATGACATTAAACCGCAACCTCAGTTTTTCAAATGGAAATTTAGCGCGTTGGTGACCCTGGAATAAACGATTTTTATCGGTAGGACTATTTTTGGAACATTCTCTCCCCATCTCTCGTGGTGATAAAACGGATGCTGATCGGCATACTTTGGTTCTTGCTATAGTTCTTGTCTTTCTGTTGCCGTAGAAAAAGAAACAATGCCGGTATAGGGATTCACATAAACTGAGGATCAAATTAGAAACGATCCCGATCGTGAGAAACTAATCGGCCCCACCGCAGCTCGCGTATCCCCGAAAAAAACAATTCTCCTCTCATCGCCCGATGACTCGCGAAACCCAGATTAAAAACGAATAGCCCCAGATAAAGATCGATTGAACCCCGCAGGGTTATTCCGCAGACCCCACTGACCGGTCAGCAGTGTGGGAAAAAAACCTGGGCAAGTCCGGTCATCGGCGGAAATAAAACGAGTAATGAAAACAAAACGGAAAAAAACGGGCATCTAAATACGTTCCCAGTTGTAAATGTGAAAACAAAAGGCCGTAAACGCCCCCCAACTGAGGCCTATTTTCCTGCTTCATCGCACACTCCATTGTTTCCGACGTATAATGCTTTTCTTTTTACTGAGTATGTATGGCAAGGAAATGAGTTTCGGGAATCGGTGGAAAAAAAACCCGCGCTTTTCCCGAAATTTCAATGCCTTTGACATCAAAATTCAACAGGTTATTTTAGCGTGAAAAAATCCCTTCTATAGCTTCAGGACGCTAGTCCTTTTTTCTCCGCTTAATTAGGCGAAGTTAGCAGATCTCGGATAATTTTATTTTCAATTGCAATTGAATTGGATTTATAAATCGAGTAATAAAACGGGGATTTGCGTGAATTTTAAGTTGATGCGTTTTTTTTTTACATTAAATTGAGAAATTTCAGCAGATGGTCGAGCAAGTCCCGAGAATATCCACGATTTTCAATTTCGTTCTTATGTGGAAAGTTCGCAGCACATGATGTACCTTGCAAATTTCCGTAAACAATATAGATCATACTACATATCTATCATATGACGTAGACTTTAAAAATTCAAATTTATCAAAATAGGTTCACGTGAAATTGTCGCGCTTAGAATTGGATTTTTGGGTGCGCATCATCTATGCTTGAAAGAGATTTTCTCCAGAATGTCTATGATCGCACGAAGTGGAGTAGAAACCTTTTCTGTTTTTAGTTTGTGCTTCCTGTTTGCTTTGGGGTAATAGTTCGACCTGTGTGGTACTGATGAGCAAAAATTGATGCAATACTTAATTGATTCTGTGGAATGTATTTTCTTTTACTTTTGATATCCATGTGCATATACAGTAATTTCTCTGTTTTCCATTCTGAAGTGATTGAATGTATCTGAATGGATTAGGGTTGGGTGAGGATGGGGTTTGGATGTGGGAATGTTGATTGAACCTTGTGAATGCTGAAAAGCAGAAAATAAAGCTTTCTGTTCATTCATTCATGATAATGAATGTATTTTTACTCCAAACAATAAAAAAATTTCAGAAATTCATTTACGACTCTACTTTGGTTTGACAGAGCAGTACATACATTTTCGAGCAATCCGTGATTAGCTTCATCGAGAAAGAAAAATTGATAATCTTAAGCAGATGCCATAATCCTGGATTTGAGCACATTAAAAAACGCAATAGCTCTTGCGAAATTTATTTAAAGTTGGGTAAAACAGTTGATTCAGAAAGCGTTTCCTTGATTTTGAGGCCTTATTTCGGTTCACGATTTTCCAAAGTAAGAAAAAAAAACTATGAACGAACTAGAATTTCAAATGTAAACTTGCCTTGGCTTTTTGAATTTTTAATTTTTTCAGCAAATAAAAAATTACAGTACAACTCGAAGTTTCACGAGGAGTCGAGGACACACAGAGGATCGCAGAATTAGTCTCACTGCAATTTATTTGATATTCTAAAGTACTCCCGAAGATAAGTGTACAGTTTTCCGTGCGCATGACTAAATAACAAAATAATGATCATAACCCCAGCAAAAAAAAAGGGGGGGGGGGGGTTGTGTTTGTCTGTGTCTCGCAATCCTTGAATCCACGCGTTCATCAAGCTGAGAATCCGTGGGCGAAGCTGATTAGTACCAGGTGGGACCATCAGAGAAACCGGGGGGATTAGGGTGGAAAAGGGAGGCGAAATCGGTACGGCGTGGTTAATCGAAAAGCCATTAATCTCGCCGTCAATCTCTGGGCGGAAACCCCCGCGTGCGACAGCGTGAGCCGTCACGGCCGGAACCCGGCGGGTTCACGGTCCGATCCAGTCCCTCTTTTGTCTTTTATTTTTTATTTTCAATGTCTCAGTTCCTCGTGTACTTTTTCCTAGCTCAGCAGGGTTCATTCGAAAGTCGTTGAATTCTTCACCAGCACAGTACACTCGTGTCTCAATTTGAATATTCGAAATTCTATTCTAGAGCGGAGTCCAAATAAAAAAAAAAATTATCTCACCTGGATAACGTATAATTTACCCAAAACTGGTAATCCATAGAAAATCCCTTGAAAATTCCTGTAAGAACTTCGATAAATCACTGCATTATTGCAGGTGGACTCACTCGTTACAACGAAAATTCAACGGACCAGAAAAAATCAGGGTTTGAGAGAACTCCGTTGTGAAAATCCAACATAACATGGAGACAGAATCCTAAGGAACCGCAACAAAAAAACATTCGTAATATAGAGAAAAACGTTCCAGACAAAATCGTTCTGTGTGAGAGATTCTAGCTGTATTTTTCAAAAATATAACATTATTAAGAAATTTAAAAACACACACACTTTTCCAGCTCTTGGCTGAATTTCTTCGGCAAAACTTCACGCCACAGGAGAAAAAATAAGCTGCAGTATTTCTGGTAATCTGGTGACGCAGAAAGGACATTTAAACTCGGTTTAGGAATTTCTGTAAAATGTAAATGCAACTATCTCAAAATCGACAAATAGAACGTGGAATTATTCATTCTAATCAATGATAGTCTTATTCTCGGGTTGAGAAATGTGAGTCAGCATACACTGATGTAGTTTCCATCTACCAAATGGGTCAGTGGCTTGTTCGAAAATTGACAGCGAGTGATTGTAAATATTCTCGCGATTCGGGTTATACTGTACTGTATAGTAATTTCGAGACAAAGCTGGAAATTCCCCTCTATATTTCATATTCGATTTTGCACTTTTCGATGCTGAGTAATTTCGAGACAAAGCTGAAAATTTCCCTCTGTTTCACATTTGCTGAATTTAGAATCCCCGTTTCATCCCGCAGATCCGCTGAAAATTCACATTTCCGAAATTCGAACAAACATGACTTCGCACATTAATTTTCAGTATCAGTGTTTAGTGATATTCCCATGGTTCGGATCGCGGCTATTTCCGTATCTTATCCACCTCTTCCCTCTTCAATCCCACCTGTGGTTCAGGGTTGATTGATCGAGTACCGATAATCGGTTCACATCGTCTGTGATCCTCGCCGACCCGACTTTTTGTTCTGCTTTGCTCCAGTATGTGTACAATCACGCCGCTGAAGGCTTTTTGAAATAAAAATAAAAAAAATAAAGCCAAAAAGAGAAGCAGGATACAAGAGGTGAGTCGGCTTTCTCTGTGTGTGTACGTGTGTGCACGCCGCAATCAGCACCTTTTGCCGCTCATTTGGGAGGCAGAATTGATTTTTCGAAACCTGCTGGGACCGGAACTAATCCCCTTTCATCAGGTGGGGAACCGAACCGCCCCTATTCTCCGCTGATGGATTAAAACACGAGTGATTAAGGAGGATGCAGGGATAAAAGTCGAAAACCAACTTCTGCCGGCATCATGGGGGCATGAAATCGAGGCCTTGCTAAACTCTCGGGATGAATACAGTAAGTTACTGATGCAGTACACGTTAAAATTCAGAGGTCCTCACTGGAAAATACGGAAATCGATTGGCTTTACTTTCGACCAGTCAAGAGAAAGCTTTCAGAATAACTTCGCAATAAAATATCATTTTTGAGGCATATGATCATAACTAAGGGATTTTGAAAATGAGCGGAACAATGAGGGAATGAGGAATTTTTAAACCCTGATAAGGAAATGATGTTAATTATAGAAATACAGTGGGGCCCCGAGATGTGGACACAATTAGTGCTTGGACCTTCTTAATTGCTATGGAGTACAGTATGTAGGAGCATCCCTATTATGTTGGATCATGTTTTCCCACAGACTTCAATAAGAACATATTTATTCAGGTGTCCTGTTTAAAATAAATTAGAAATCAAGTCTTTTTTTACTTTGTTCTTATCAAGCATTTTTTTCTTAGGTCCCTGTGTGTTTGGTGCAACAAGATTTTTTTCTGTGTGGTGAAATATACTGTACATTGCATTATTCGTATGCCTAAAATATCCTGGATGATTGCGTATATACTGCTGTCCAGTAAAACCTACCAGCTTCACGGGAAAGCTAGCTTTAAATGCTGAAATTTTCAAAATTTTTGTAGAAAGTCTATGGAAATGTGTATTCAAAGAATTGGACATTTCATCATGCAGACCTGCAGGTAACAACCCATTGCATCTTGGGGCTGCATTACACTTTTTTCTGGCATTCCTTGTCAAATCCTGAGGTCCATGAACTGTCTCAAAGTGAGCTTCATCATATTTTATCTCACCTGCCTCATGAATCTTATTTTCCGGGGATGAATTAACGCATTTTAACACCTATTAGTATTCCCCCTATGCCGGTCATGGAGCCCAATGTTCTTAGGTATAGTATCCATTCGAAATCATTTCTTGGCATGAAGAATGAGTCTTTTTTTTCGTCTTCCTCTGGGCAGAAACTGAGGATGTTTGAAGGCGGTCAAGGAAATGAAGTTGGCAAATAAGTACGGGAGAAGCAGTTGACAGACAAGCCCATCAAGTTTCCCAGCACCTTCGGCGTCTCGGGACGAAGAGCCATTATTACAGTAATTAAGCTTCGTCCTCCAACGAGATGAGAGAAAAACCCATCGGACTGAACCAGGACCCAAAATTGTACGTTGGACTTCCAATAAGTTCAGTTGTGAAATTTAGTGTTCTTGGACTCCCGAAAAAAAAAATAAGTGAAACTCTCGCAGTAAAATGAGGCATAATCGGAACATTTTCTAAAAGGTTCATCTGAGGTTGACGAAGAAAACTTAGTCGATTAAATTCCTATTTCAACTTCGAAGAAATTCAGCTTTTAATCGAGCGTCGACGTTGGAGTTCTGAAAAAATGTGGAACTCTAGCAGTACAATTTGGCTCAATCGGAATATTTTCTAAATTTCCGAGGTTGACGAAGAAAACTTGTTCGATTCGATTCCTATTTGGATTTGAGTTTTTTTTTTAATAAACCCGACTCGCTGTTCGAATTCAAAAAGAATTTCTTTACAGATTCTATATCGATTTCACATTTTCTGATCATGTTACTGATGTGACAAACAGCGTCGCGAATCTAAAAATTAACGGAATTCAAAGGCGAACGTGAGAATTAAAATTTTTGAAGCTTCTTCTTCACGTACGTTGGCATATTTTCGAATTAATTATTGTTACAATCCGTATTATACATGAAAAACGTAAAGCAAAGATCAATTACGAGGTAGTTCAGTTGATATTTCAGCTCATTAGAATACAGCAGTTGCATATTTTTGCAGTCAGCGCTCAAGAAGTTCGAAAATCGAACGGAAAGTTGGTTCTGAACTTTCACTGCATTGTGATCAGGAAAAGATTCAAACACACTCAGGCATTCGAAACTTCAGGTTTTATGAAAGTGCTTGAGCAATAAATAGGTCCAGAACTTCGCGAAGAACCCTAGTGAGGGATAATCACTCGTTCCCCGCAGCACACAGGAGGAAAAATAATTGAAGACGACTCGACTCGACTGGCTGACTGACTGAACACACGATGCTTTTTCTGGTACGAGATGCATACATGTTTTTTTTCTCCCCTCAAGTTTTTATTTCCATTTATCTTTATTTTTTCATTGCCAAGTGTTATGAGTGCTGGGTCTGCTGCTGCTGGTGGGTTCTTGTAATCACAGCGTTTGCTGATGGCTTCTTTGCTTGTACCGACGACCCGCACATCAACCTGTGCCCATTTTCGTACTGTTGGTTCATTTCAAAACGCTGTTAATTCTAGTGTGCGCCTGTGTGTTTTTTGAATCGAATGCTGAAGCTTGGAGGGTCCTTACACGAAAATATTTTCAAAAGACTGATTGCGAAAAGGGGGAAGGTTGATTTGACTTTGCGCTGCACCCAGATTTTGGGCATTTCTTTCACGAAAAATGTGTTGGGCAAAAAATTAGAATTTTTGAAAAAAATAAAAAGAATTGAATCGTATATACTTCAATGAAAAAATTATATGCATTTGGCCAATGAATATTTCACTCACGGCACAGGTGATCACCTTTAAAAATATAATTTTTTTTTAAGGCATAACAATAGCGGGTTGTCGACAGAGCAAGACTTCAATTGTTGTTCTCTTGAAATTCAAGAAAACTGTTGCGACATATTTCAACTTTTAATCAGCCAAAAATCTGAAACAAAATAAACAAATATGGACTGCATTTTAATGTGACACAAATGTATTGAGGAAAGGCAGATTCAGAAATTTTGAGCACATTTTTAGAGGAAAGCATATGGCGAATAGTGGAATAATTCTTCCTTTCCACAGATTGTGATAGAAAACCCCTTCTGTATCTGTAAATTATTTTAATCAACATTTTTAGAGGATCGGGATGAAGTGTTAGCTTTACATAATTTATCCTGAAAGATTCTTTTGAAATTGTTTAATCACTTTAAAATATTTACTAGCAAGCTGAACGTCTTCTGCTGTGATGTTTGTCACGCTTTAAAAAATGATAGCAGTTCATCAATTCTCATGTACTGTGATGGAATTTTTTCTGTGAATGAAAGTATGGTCTATAATTTTTGGTATACCAGAGCGATGGATGTGGTAAAAGTTTGTGAACCTTGTGAATGCTGACGAGCAGCCAAAGCTTGCACATGACTGTAATTCAAAAATTGTTTTCTGTAATTCAAATAAAAAAATGTACGTTAGACTGTGTAAAATAAACAATCTCAATTTTCCTTTCTCGTAAGCCCATGTAATCTACACTCTAAAGTATACTTTCAAGAAAACCATCATGAACATTTTCAGAAAAAAATTAGGTGTCAGTGTGATGAGAAGGCCATCGGTGAAGCTGAAGCATCAATTTTTCTCTCCGGAAGATGAATTAGTGATCTCCGAGGCAACACCTTTAAAGCGAACGAGGGAACAAATCATTTCCTGGTCAAGAACAGCTTCTGGTTCGTTAACCATGGTAAACTAGCAAACGGATGATGAGAATTAGTTCGAATTAATCTCCTTCAACGAACAAAGGCGTTTTACGACGCAATCTGTCTCACGTGATAAAATCCCGGTTCAAAAGGCACAATCCTCTTCGAGCCACGCGACGGAAGCATCGATTTGTTGAAGAAAAAAATAAGATTTGGGATACGGTGTAGAAAATTTTGATTGAGTTTTACAATTTATGGACCTCTTAGAAACCTACGCATATAACATCAGTTTATTGTGAGCCGAACAATTTTCACCTTTTCAAGTGATCAATGCATCATCATCAACTTATTCGATTTCTTTCAATGACTGAGAACGTTACTTTGTTAACTGTCAAAGGACAAAACACCAACGAACCCAAGTGAAAAATGGAAAATTCATCTTGTAAGTTTAATCCCTAAATTTTTTTTCCGAAGTCTGATGATAGTCATGAGATGACAAGACTTTGGGAGATTGAAAATTCATTGAAAGAAAATCAAAATGAGCGTTTACCATGCTCAGAATTCATTGTTGCCAAAGTGTTTTCTTGAATTATAAATCTGATTCAAGCATTGATTGCTTCTGTAACAGAGAAAATAATCAATCCATAAAAAATACAGTACAGTACACAAGGTACATTGAAATTTGACCATAATCCATTGTCAAATAAGTAGGGTCAAATTTGAAAGCAGTTGAATTGCAAGACCTTCAAATTAGAAAGTATTAGTAAAAAATTCAAGAAAAGTTTCCAAAGAAAGTCAAATTGCAGGCCAAGGGTTGAATTGCAAGTCAACCTCCCTGTAAATTTGACCATTGAATTGCCGGAGAGTCACATTGTGAGAGGTCAAATTGTGAGGTACTACCTTTATAGAATTTTTAAAAGCCTGATTTTAGTACCTCATCATGAAGCTTCAAGGTTACACAGGTTGATAACCTCAAAATGATTTTATTTAAATAAGTATGATTTTTCAAATTCCGGGCATTTTAAGTTCTATTTCCGCATTTAAAATGTTGTAATCTCTTGGGCAGCTACTCAACTTCAGAATAAATAAAAATTGAACGTCAGTGCGTTGACAGGTATCCATTCCCAAAAATTCTTCATTCAACATTTTTTTATTTTCGAACTTCTGGGATTTTCAAGCTCCGTATCCGCCGCGTCCGAAACATTGTAATGACGCAGAAGACAGAAACGCCGATTAAGAATAAATACAAATTGAATGAAAGTGTATTGGCAGGTCACCATTGTGATCCATTATTTTTTATGCAACCCTCAATGGCTCCCTAGCCCGATTTCTCTCTTTACCCTCCTTACATGATTCTGGTGTTTCCGACGCATGCTTCATACGCCCGTCACGCGCACCGTATACGAACACGTGTGTGTGTATGATGTCTTATTTTTGGGCCAGCCAGCGAGTCACTTAACCTGCTGGCTGACCACCTGCTTAAAACTGCTATGCTGTATTCTGTCCACTAGCATTCGTGCCCGAGCACTCGCGACTGGTTGTTGTTGTGCGCTGTCAATAAAAGCTTATTGCCTCTCTACGAATCCTGGTTGCTATTTTAT